>PVJI01003287.1:0-127015 GCA_004026765.1 Micronycteris hirsuta
CTTTTCTTTTAGTCATAGGTTGTTTCCCCTGTAGTGTTTATGTAGATGGAAAAAAGGAGTCTTTGCTATAGTATATATAAACTGCTCCTTTGCTAGCTAAGAGAAAAATAGGGCTGTGTGATTATCCTTGACAACTTTGAAGACTGAGCTTATTTTGTTGGAGTTTCAGAGCAGAAAGGGTTTCCTGTGTGACTTCAGCTAAATTTTCTGGTTCATTCTGAACCATTATCTCTAGTTTTGTTACCTTGGTAGGAATTATAGTTTACAGAATATGCATAAAAACAAATCAGTGATCCCTTTTGGTGTTTTTTTTGAATAACATGTTGATTTTATTTTGGATTATTGGAGAGATGGTATTTTAAATATCTGGGGCTATCCAGCAATGACTGAGGACACAAGCGAGTTAGTGTGCGGTAGACAGATCAGCCTGGCATCGGATAAGAAGTGGTGTCCCGCTGAAGCAAGGTTGTACAGGCAGATGAATATTTAGAATGGGGCCAAAGTCCTGTCCGTGTACCTTTTCTATAGAAGCTATAGGTCATGTTGGGGTGGGTGTTTTAGGTAGTCTGTTGATATAAAGATGGAAATAAAATGTTTGTAATCATGTAGGATTGAAGATTGGAGTGACATTTCAAAATGTATGAGGTTGCATGTTATTAATTCATAAGAAAGTAACATGTGAGTCTCAGGGGTGACCCACCTTATGGACACTGTGCTAATGTAATCTTTTAAGTCATAGAATCTCAAAGGTTTCCAAGAGGTTTGCTAATTTTACTTAAAAATATGTTAGTTCTGTTTTCCAGTGGGTTGTGGAAGATAAGAACAATGAACTTTCTGGATTAAAGGCAAAACATTATAGTGTTTCTTAATAACAGTTATAGAAAAATGGGTATCTCTGTCATTAAAGAGCTAGGTGGGGATTTTCCAGGTTGGAAAACAAAATTAAGCACTTGTTTTTTGCCTAAGGTCTCTTACTTGCTACCTAGGAAGTGTTTAATTCATAGTGAAAATAAACTACAACCAGAATGTATTTATCATCTCTAGCAGGAGGCATTTGTATGAAGTCCCCTTCAAGTGTCTGAAGAGCGTTCGAGGCTCTGGTTCCTGCCCTTGTCCGTCTTTACATTTTATCAGGATTGTTGTTTGCATGAAGGACGTATTTTAGAGACATCCTTGGCAATGCCTCTAACACCCCATGAACATTGGTTAAATATTGTTCTCAATTATCTCTGCAATTATGGGTAATATCACAAAGAATTTTGTAAGACACCACTGTAAATTTTTTGGTGGTATAAGTAAGCTATTCTGAGATGTAATGAGCATCATAACTTTGCCCACTTTCTTTATTCCTAATAAAGGGCTTGTTCTGACAGTTAATAGCCTCTCTGAATTTCTCCAACTCTTCTCACCAGTGAGACTACAGGAGTCTTTCTCTAGGTGCTTGTTCCTTTAGCATAGTGGTCATTGGAGAGACCCACAGGGTCTAAGAATGTACACAAAACCACCCACCAGGAAATCAGCACTAGAAGGGCCCAATTTGCTTATGGGTAGCAGGGGAAGTGACTGAAACCCAAGCATTGTTCCCTCTTGGACAACCCCCCACATATAGTGCCACAATGCAGTGATGTGACTTGCCCTGCCCTGGCAAATACCTAAGGCTCCGTCCCCTACTACATAACAGGCACACTGAGACAAAGAAATATGGCCCAAACGAAAGAACAGATGAAAGCTCCAGAAAAAATACAACTGGTGATGAAGAGATAGCCAGCCTATCAGATGCAGAGTTGAAAACAGTGATAATCAGGATGCTCACAGAAATGGTTGAGTGTGGTCACAAAATAGAGGGAAAAGTGAAGGCTATGAAAAGTGAAATAAAGGAAAACATACAGGGAACCAACAATGAAGGGAAGGAAACAAGGACTCAAATCAATGGCGTGGACAAGAAGTAAGAAATTAATATGCAACCAGAACAGAATGAAGAAACAAGAATTCAAAAAAAATGAGGAAAGGCTTAGGAAACTCCAGGACAACTTTAAACGTTCCAATAAATGAATCATAGGGGTGCCAGGAGGAGAGGAAGAGCAAGAAATTGAAAGAGCAAATTGACTGAAAAAATAATGAAGGAGAACTTCCCTAATCTGGCAAAGGAAACAGACTTCCAGGAAGTCCAGGAAGCTCAGAGAGTCACAAAGAAGTTGGACCCAAGGAAGCACACATCAAGGTACATTATAATTAAATTACCCAAGATTAAAGAGAGAATCTTAAAAGTAGCAAGAGCAAAGGAGACAGTTACCTACAAAGGAATTCCCATAAGACTATCAGCTGATTTCTCAGAAGAAACCTGGCAGGCAACAAGGGGTTGGACAGAAGTATTAGAAGTCATGAAAGGCAAGGACCTACATCTAAAGCTATCATTTAGAATGGAAGGGCAGATAAAGTGCTTCCCAGATAAGGTCAAGTTAAAGGAGTTCACCATAATAAAGCCCTTATTATATGAAACGTTAAAGGGACTTATCTAAGAAAAAAGAAGATAAAAAATACGAGTAGTAAAATGACAACAAACTCACAACTATCAACAACTGAACCTGAAAAAACAAAGACAAAGACAAAAGTGAACTAAGCAAACAACTAGAACAGGAACAGAATCACAGAAATGGAGATCACATGGAGGGTTATGAGCGGGGAGTGGGTTGGGGGAGCATGGGGGAAAAGGTACAGGGAATAAGTAGCATAATTGGTAGGTACAAAACAGACAGGGGGAGGTTAAGAATAGAATAGGAAATGGAGAAGCCAAAGAACTTATATGTATGATCCACGGACATGAACTAAGGTGGGGGAATGATGGCGGGCTGGGTAGAGGACGGAGGGGAATTAAGAGAAAAAGAAGGGACAACTGTAATAGCATAATCAATAAAATATACTTAAAAAGAAAGAAAAAAGACAATAAATACTCATAACTTAATTAGAGCACTGGGATTCTGGCCACGATAATTCAAATTCCATAGAGTAAATAATAGCGTGGTTTACTTTCATGTGAGAGAATCCAAATAAATGTAACTTGCATGTAAAAAAAGGCACACAACCACTCAAGGCTTTTGAAAAAAGCATCATTTATTTCAAAGTACAACACAAAGTTGTATTTTTAAGAAATACACATTCAATCTTGTTATCTCAAGACTTGGCTATGTGTATTTCAGTTTATCTTTAAAATAAATTCCGGTATACAAATGTTACATACCTCAAGTACAAACAGCACAGAAAATGCATATGGTCTTGACTGAATGTTTTTACATTCACTGTTCTTAAATTGACTTACATTTCAGTAATCTGCTTTTAAACCAGGACAGCCTTATTTTAAAAAAATACTCTGTATTTTTCAGCACAAAGTCCTCATACATTTTTAAAATTAGATCTTGGCGCATAATATTGCGAAATTATAAAAAACCAATCCTGGTAATTTAATAAAATTGTCACATGCCAGAAATTCTGAATCAACTCAAAAATTATTTCCTTAGCTGTGATGTCAAATTTGCGTCCATACAGATAAAGAATGGAAGGAGAATGGTGGTGGAAACTTGATAACAGTTAAGGTTTTCAGATGTACAGGTCTTATTGGAGTCCAGACTTTTCTAAAAGCAAAGAGCAAATCTCATTATCATAATTGCAAGAAATATCTGAAAGCAGCGAGTGGTACAAGCCTGCCCTGCTTGAGTCTGTTTTGCAAAGAAGTGGAGGGTAGGGAGTGGGAAGCTACAACAGTAAGAGCCTTAGAAAGATGTCTCAGAAACTGGCATATCATGATCTAGAAGAGGGCCCCACTTTTTTTTTTTGGTTGCTTAATTTCAATTTTCATGAGGGAAGTGCGAATTAGACCATGGGTCAGAGCTTCTTCTTCCAATTGTGGGGCTCCATATTCGCCACGGGTTGTAGGTCTGTCCCAAATCTTCAGCCGGACCGGAGGCAGAAGGAGCGTGAGGAGCCGAGGGGTTCTCGGTGCCCATGAGGCCGATGCTGGTCAGTGAGCTGGCTGGAGCGGCGAAAGGAAGCGCGCTGCCGAGGTTGCTGGACCAGATGGAGCTGCTGAAGGGAGTGGTGGACCACAGGCCGCTGGTGTTGCCCAGGACTGGCTGCGAAAAAGAAAACGTGCAGCACGGGGTCAGGCTGAGACCGGTAGGCAGAGGGTAAAGTGGTGAAGGTTACGTTGAAAGTAGGGGCTGGGTCACAGACATCTTTCACTTTATTTATTTTAAAACAAATTAGATATTATTTGTCTCATGTATAGCCATTCCAGGGTCTGAGCAAATGGTTGTAAACTTTTACAGGACTGGCCATCTATAGCCAGTGGCCACATCCAGCCCTGCCTACTGCTGTGAAGTTTCCTGGAGCCCAGCCACACCGCCTGTTCGTGTACTGTCATGGCTGCTTGGCCCCGTTACGGCAGAGGCGAACAGGTGCGATCCAAACCGCACAACCTACAAAGCCTAAAGAATGAACTGACCCCCGTTTTAAAGAATGGTAGAGACACTTTTAAAACTGAAGCCAAATGATCACAGTAGAGACAAACTTTGACAATTATTTAAATGAAGAAGAAATCACAGGGGAATCACATTTTTCTGTCAAAAAATATTTTTTATAATTTTTTTTCTTGTATTTCTTTTCTCTGTCAAAATTTTGTAAAAGCTGAAAGCAGTAATTATTTTCTTTGGTAAGAATATTTTCCTAGAGCATGAGTTCTGCAGAAAAATCTAGCTGCAAAGCAAACAAATACACACCGAAAACTCAAGACAAGACACAGTTACTTCTTAGAAACAAAATCAAAGGTGCTGCTCAACAAACCCCACTGTCTGGCAACTGCCTGTTTCTTCTCTGTATCTGTGAGCTTGTTTTCTTTGTTCGTTTATTTTGTATTTTAGATTCCACATGTAAGTAATATTGTCTGGAGTTTGTCTTTCTCTAACTTATTTAACTTGGCATAATATCCTCTAGGTCTATCCATATTGTTGTAAATGGCAAGATTTCATTTTTTTCTTATGGTACACACTGTATATGTATGCCATTTCTTCTTTATACATTTTTCTGTTGATGGGCACTTAGGTTGCTTCTATATCTTGGCTGCTGTAAATAATGCTGCGATAAACACAGGGCTGCCTTTTATCTTTTTGAATTTGTGTTTTGGGTTTCTTCAGATAAACACCCAGATATTGTATGCTGGACTGTATGGTGGTTTTATTTTTAATTTTTGAGGAACCTCCGTATTGTTTTCCACGGAGGCTGAACCAATTTATAACCCTACCAACAATGCATGAAGGTTTCCTTTGATCCATATCTTTACCAACATTTGTTGTTTTTTATTAATGACTGCCATTCTAGCAGGTGTGAGGTGGTATTTCGTGCTTTTAATTTGCATTTCCCTGATGATTAGTCATGTTGACCATCTGTGTGTCTTCTTTGGAGAAATGTCTCTTCACATCCTCTGCCCAGTTTTTAATCGATTGTTAGGTATTTTCTGGTGTTAAGTTACATAGGGAGGGCCAAATGTAGGTTCACAGCTGCTTGTATAGAAAATAAAACAGTAGACCCTGTTCTGTGCACTCACAACTGCAAACCCGCTTTCGCCCTGCCCTGACGCGTCATTAGCACGCACTTCTCCCACGCAGCAGGCTCTTTTCATCGTGCGTGCTGGCTTCCTTCGCTGTGCAGGAACTTTCCAGTATGATACAGTCCCTTTTATTTATTTTTGTTTCCCGTACTCAAGAAGACATATCCAAAAAAATATCAGTAAGAGTAATGTCAAAGAGTTTACGGCCTACATTTTCTTCTTGGAGTTTTGTTTCAGGTCTTACATTTGAGGCTTTAATCCATTTTGAGTTCGCTCTTGTATATGGTGGAAGAAAGTAGTTGTTTCATTTTTTTATGCATGCATCTTTAGTTCTCCCAACACTACTTATTGAAGAGACTGTCTTTACCCCATTGTATATTCTTGCCTCCTCTGTCATGAACTGAACATATAAGTATGGTTTTATTTCTGGGCTCTCTATTCTGTTTCACTGATCTGTCCATTTTTATGCGAGTACCATTGTGTTTTGATTATGATAGGCTGGCAGTACAGCTTGAAATCAGGTAGTATGATATCTCTAACTCTGCTGTTCTTTCTCAAGATTGCTTTGGCTAATTCGTGGTCTTTTGTGCCTCCATATACATTTTTAGATTATTTGCTCATTCTGTGAAAAATGCCCCTGTTGTTTTGACAGGGATTGCACCGAATGTGTAGATTGTTTTGGGTAGTACAGGCAGTTCGATGATATTAATTCTTCCTATCCATGAGCACAGTTCATCTTCCATTTATTTGCGTTTTCCAACACTATGTTGAATCAAAGTGATAAAAGTGGACATTCTAGTCTTGTTCCAGATCTTAAAGAAAATGCTTTTAGCTTTTCACTGTTGAGCACGATGCTTGTTATATCTTGCCTTTATCATGTTGAGGTGTGTTCCCTTGATCCACTTCAGAGTCTGTCATAAATGAATGTTGGATTTTGTCAAATGCTTTGCCTGCATCTATGGACATAATCATATGATTTTCATCCTTCATTTTGTTATGTGGCGTATCATGTTAATTAATTTGGGGATATTGAACCAATCTTGCATCCTGTGAATAAATCCCACTTGATAATGGTATGTGATCTTTTCAATGTATTGTTGAATTGTATGGTAATATTTTGTTGAGGATTTTTGCATATGTGTTCATCAGGGATACTGATCTGTAATTTTTTTGTACTGTGTTTGGCTTTGGTTATCAGGGTAATGATGGCCTTGTAAAATGAGCTTGGGAGCCTTCCCTCCTCCAGAATTTATTGTGACAGTTTAAAAAGTATAGGTATCAATTCTTCTTTGGATGCTTGGTGAAACTCTGAAGACATGTGGTCCAGGATTTTTGTTTGTTGGGAGTATTCTCGTTACTGTTTCCATTTCATGAGTAATGAATCTGTTTAGATTTTCTGATTTTTTCTAATTCAGACTTGAAAGACTATGTTTATAGGAATTTATGTTTCTTCCAAGCTGTCCAATTTGTTGGCATGTAATTGCTCCACTATTTTCTTATCCTTTCTTTTTCTGTGCTTTCGGTCATCACTTCATTTCCAATTTTATTTTTTGGTTGCCCTCTCATTTTTTCTTGTTGGGTATGACTACAGGTTTATCAATTTTGCTTATTATCTTTTCATAGAACTACCTCCTGGTTTCATCGGTCTTTTCCATTGTGCTTTTAGGCTCTAATTTACTTCTACTCCCATCCTTGTTATTTCCTTCCTTCCACTCACTTTAGTACATTTTCATTTAATTATTGATAGGTATGCAGCTACTGCCATTTTATTATTTTAATTGATCTTACAGTTCTTTTCTGTTCTTTTATTTGCTTGATCTCTTCTATGTTGATGACCGTTTATAGTGTTTTTGAAGTCCTTTGCTTCTTGTATATCTACTGTAGGTTTTTGGTTTGTGGTCACCATGTGGTGCATATATACCAATCTGTTTATAGCAGTCTATTTTCAATTGATTGTTGCTTAAGTTTGAACACATTCTAAAATCCCTAAAATTTTTACTCACCCCCTCCACATTTATGTTTGTGTCATTATTTTTCCTTCTTTTGTTTGTGTGTATCCCTTAATTTATTATTGTAATTACACATGACCTTCCTACGTTTGCCTTTTAGCCTTTGTATTAGCTTTATAGTTGGTTGATTCACTGCTTGAATTAAGTGTTTACCTTTATCAGTGAGCATTTTTTTCCCTTTCATATATTTTCTTATTCATATTTTGGATCCTTTCCTGTTTAAGAAGTTTCTTTAACATTTATTCTAATACTGGTTTAGTGATGATCAACTCCTTTAGAACTTTTTCTTGACTGGGAAAAAAGCTCTCTTTCAATTCTAAATGACAGCCTGCTGGGTAGAGCAGTACTAGTTGTAGGTGTTTGTTCTTCCTCACTGTGAATATTTTGTGCCAATCCCTTCTGCTGAGAAATCAGCTAATAGTCTTCTGGGAGTTCCCCAGTAAGTAACTAACTGCTCTTCTCTTGCCTCTTTTAAGATCCTCTGGCTTTAATCTTTGGCATTTCATTTTATTTTTTTTAAAAAGCTTTTATTTATTTATTTATAGAGAGAGTGGGAAGGGAGAGGGAAAGAGAGAGAGAAACATCAGTGTGCTAGAGATACACTAATCAGTTGCCTCTCATACACCCCCAATTGGGGACACCTGGCCGACAACCCAGCATGTGCCCTGACTGGGAATCAAACCAGCAACCTTTCGGTTTGCAGGCCAGCACTCAATCCTCTGAGCCACACCAACCAGGGTAACCTTTGGCATTTTAATGATCATGTGTCTTGGTGTGGGGCTCTTTGGGTTCATCTTGTTCAGCACTCTGTGCTTCCTGGATTATGTGCCTATTTCCACTGTCAGGTTAGGGAAGTTTTCCATCATTATGCCTTCAAATGTTTTCATCCCTTGCTCTTTCTTCTGGTACCACTATGATGCAATGTTGGTACGCTTGATGTTCTCCCAGGGGTATCTGAAACTATTCTCGTTTTCTGATTTTTTTAATTTTTACTGTTCTGATTGGATGTTGGTCACTATCTTATCTTCCACATCATTAATTTGATCCTCTGCTGTTGATTTCCTCTAATGTTTTTTTCATTTCACTTACACTCCCCATTTATGGTCTTTTCATGTTTCTATCTTCTTTTGTTTCCTTTTTGTTGAAGTTCTCAGTGAGTTCATCTATTCTTCCCCTAAATTTATTGAGCATCCTTACAACCAAGTGTTTTGAATCCTGCATCTGTAGATTGCTTATCTCCATTTTGTTCTTCTTTTGGAGTTTGATCCTGTTCTTTCATTTGGGGTAAGTTTTTCTCCCTGTTTGGCTGCTTTCCTGTATTTGTTTCTGTGTGTTAGGTAGATCTGCTGTATCCAGGTCTTTTTTTTTTTTTCAATGCAGATTTTTCCAAGTTAGTTCAATGATTTCATAAGTTGACCATCCATAAATTCCTCTATCTAAATGAACCTCTTTATGGCCAGAGATTCTGGAGTTAAATGAAAAAAGCTTTACAGTGAGTGGCTCTGTATTTGTCCATTTGTTTTCCAGGTGTTAATACCATGTTCACCTTTGTCTTACTGGTTCCTGGTTTTTTCTTTCCTTAAATATATTTTATCGATTATGCCATTACAGTTGTCCCATTTCCCCCTTTAGTCCTCTCCGCGCCCCCCCATTCCCCACCCTTTAGTTTTTGTCCATGGGTCATACACATAAGTTCTTTGGCGTCTACATTTCCTATACTATTCTTAACCTCCCCCTACCTACTGTTTTCTACCTACCGTTTATGCGACTTTTTCTCTGTACTTTTTCCTCCTCTCCCCCTACCACTCCCCTGTTGATATCCCTCCATGCCTTATATAAATCCCTTTAACATTTCATATAATAAAGGCTGGGTGATGATGAACTCCTTGAACTTGACCTTATCTGAGAAGCACTTTATCTGCCCTTCCATTCTAAATGAAAGTTTTGCTGGATAGAGTATGCTTGGATGTAGGTCCTTGCCTTTCATGACTTGGAATACTTCTCTCCAGCCCCTTCTTGCCTGAAAGGTCTCCTTTGAGAAATCAGCTGACAGTCTTATGGGAATTCCTTTGTAGGTAACTGTCTCCTTTTCTCTTGCTGCTTTTAAGATTCTCTCCTTATTTTTAATCTTGGGTAATGTGATTATGATGTGCCGTGGTGTGTTCCTCTTTTGGGTCCAACTTCTTTGGGACTCTCTGAGCTTCCTGGACTTCCTGGAAGTCTATTTCTTTCACCAGCTTGGGGAAGTTCTCCTTCATTATTTGTTCAAATACGTTTTCAATCCCTTGGTCTTCCTCTTCTCCTTCTGGCACCCCTATAATTCAGATGTTGGAACATTTAAAGATGTCCTGGAAGTTCCTAAGCCTCTCCTCATTTTTTTGAATTCTGGTTTCTTCCTTCTGGTCCACACTGTTGATTTGAGTCCCAGTTTCCGTCTCTTCCCTATTGGTTCCCTGCACATTTCCCCTCATTTTCTTTAGTGTATCCTTCATTTGTTCATTTATTTGCGTCCAACTTTCTTCCAATTTTGTGAGCATCCTGATTACCTGTGTTTTTAACTGTGCATCTGATAGGTTGGCTATCTCTTTGTCCCTTAGTCATAATTTTTCTGGAGCTCTGTTCTGTTCTTTCATTTGGGCTTTTTTTCCCCGCCTCGGGGCGCCTGTTACTTTAGGGGGCGGAGACTTAGGTGTTCACCAGTGCGGGGTAACCTACGTCGTCGTTGTGTTGTGGCACTTCCTTGGGGGGCGGGGCCTGGGAGGGAGCAATGACACTTGCTTCATTTACTGCCGGCTCCCATCTCAACCCCCTCAGGTGCTTTCAACAGGTGGTCTGAGGCTTTTTTTTCCCCTGTGATGGTGAGCCGGCAGTCTGCTCTTCTCCTCAGCTCCTTCTCCCGGTCTATCTGCACACAAAAAGGGACTGCCTGGTCCACCAGTCTCGGCCCGGCTGGTTCCCACAGGCTTCTCCGGGTGCACAGGCTGCGTTTTGACCAGGTGCGCCTGCAGTGAGTCTCTCCAGGCAAACTGCCCTCTCGCTGTGCATGCTCTCTGCCCGGCCCCACCTGCTTACCAGTCTGGATGAGCTTGTCTTCTCTTAACTTCTTGGCTGTCGGACTTCTACTCAGTTCGATTCTCTGTCCCTTCTGGTTGTTTGTTTTGCTTTTTAACTTGTTGTTTATCCTCTTTGGTTGTGAGTGGAGGTGAAGTGTGTCCACCTACGCCTCCATCTTGGCCGGTAGTCCTGTATCCAGGTCTTGAAAGAATGTTCTTATTTAAGAAGTGTCCTATAGGGCCCAGTGGTGCAGTCTCCTTGGGAGTCTATTGTGTGGGTTGTGTGCATTCCTGTTGAGCCTTGATTGCTACTGGGATTGACGCTCAGGCTGACTGGCCGTGAGGGCTGGTTGTGACTACAGAGAACAAGCCGTTGTGTGTGACCTTCACAGAGTGAAAGTTGCTTTAGTGGGGTTCTAGTGCCAGCCAAGTCCACTGTTGAGATGTGTTATTTGTGAAGCTGGTTGGGTGGTGCCCTTGTGGCCACAAGGTGTGTTGGTTCTGGAGCCTCTAGGGAGGAGCTCTGGTGCAGGTCAAAGTCAACTATCATTTGAACCTGGCTTGGTGCCATCTGGTAAGAGGTACAGAGTTATCTGTGGTTGGGTGTTGCTTGTGCTGAGCTTGGAGGCATTTGGGAGAGACTCTTCTGCAAAACAAGGTTGGCTGCCACTAGTAGCAAGCTTGGGATGCCTGTTGGTAGGCATCATGATGTGAGCCGAGGCTATCTGCCACTTGGCTGAGTGTGTAGCCACTTAATTGAGGCTATATTCCAAGCCAAGACTGGCTGCTGCTTATGCAACTGATGGGAGTTACAATGCAAACTGGGACCTGTTGCTGCTTGTGCCGAGCTTGGGGTAGCTTAGCAAGAGGTACTGGTTACACTGAGGTCTGCTGATGCTTATTTGGGGTTTGTGGACCTTCGAGAGGTTTTAGGAAAGTCTGTAGCACAAGTCAACA
This sequence comes from Micronycteris hirsuta, assembly GCA_004026765.1. Lineage (NCBI taxonomy): Eukaryota > Metazoa > Chordata > Mammalia > Chiroptera > Phyllostomidae > Micronycteris > Micronycteris hirsuta. Next base: position 11,619 of record PVJI01003287.1, read on the forward strand.
CGGATTGCTTGTGTGAAGAAACCCCTGAAAGAGGTTCGGCTGGGAAGGAAAGTTGGGTGAGGCAGGGTCTTAGGGAATCACCAGAGTGGGGTGAACCATATTAGGCTAACAAAGGGCTCAGATTTGGAGCCAGGCTGGCTGGGTGTGGGGAGAGCTCAACAAGGGAACTACGTCACCTGCCAGCACTTCTATCCTGAAGAGAGCTTCTCCTCCATCCCTTGTCCTGAAGCTAGTCAATTCAGTTCCTCTGCTTATATCTCCGGTGCTTTTTGGGCTGTTGGCCCTGTGCTGGAGAGTGGAGTGAGAGTCAGTGCAGGCCCTTTTAGAGCAACACCTTGACCTCTGGCAGTCCTTTGTCTCTCTCGGATGCAATCCCTGCTGGTTTTCACAGACATGTTGTAGGGACTCTTCTTCCCAGCACTGGCACTCCAGGCTGGGCACTCCATGTGGGGCTGGGACCTCTCACTCACTCCTCCAGAAAGACCTCACCAGTCTGTCTCCACTCCTCCCTACCAGTCTGGATGGGGCTTCTTTTTTATATCCTTAATTACAGGACTTCTGTTCAGCTAGTCTTTGGGTGATTCTCAATGACTGTTGTTCTATAATTTAGTTAATTTTGATGTGGTCATGGAACAAGGCAAGAACAGTGTTTACCTACTCCATCATGTTGACTAGAAGCCCCTCTTTCCATAATTTCTTGACTTCAATGGCTCTGACAAACATTGATGGCTCACTTTGGCAGATGTGAAGACACAGTCAGACAGACAGTAACAGTACTAACCCAACCTTTCCACACTATTATCAGTTGTTTATAACCGTGGCAGTAATGATGAGTGAGCCCTGAATACTCACTGTGGCTGTGTGGGTTGGGGAACTGGAACTGGCTGGCCAGGAAGGGCTGGGATCTGTTGCTGGAGAGTCCCAGAGGTAGGAAGGGCTGCTACTAAACTCGTTCCAGCTCCTCTGGGAGGCCTGATTGCATGGTCGCGATAACCCAAGTTTGCTAAAAACTTCTGAAAATAAGAACACAAGTTCGAACCCATATTTTATTTTGCCAGGGTCAAGAAAGTGGCACGTCTAATAATTTACTATATATTATCTAGTATTGGCTCCGATTTCTTTCTTCTCAAATACATTTCTGTTCTTCTATGTTTAATTATCAGATCACATCCTTTCTCACCAAGGATATGATTGGGCATTCACCTAGTGGCACATATCCCACCGCTGCTCACTGGGAGTCATCAAACCTACGTTATCAGCTCCCACCACACTCTGGGAGGGAACGGGGGATGGTCCCCAGAACTCAGGCACACAGCACACAATTTGAATACTTTACCCAAACCTAGATAACATAAAATGCAAGCATTTCCCCACTCTAACATTACAATCACAGCTAATGTAAACTCCCATGGTGGTCTCTAATTCTGTACAGCGAGAAAATGTAGGGAGCCCCGGCATGGCCAGGAATCACATTTCAGACACAGAATCCTTTCCTGAAGTTCTTAAGTAAGTGTTGTGGAGCACAAACCAACAGAGACTCACGCAGCATCGAGCCTGTCCCACTGTACTTCTGGGCTGAGAGAAGAGTGGCAGGGGACCCTTCTAGAAGCTCTTGCTGGGCCCTGTAAGCATCTGTCCAAGCAGCAAGAACAGACCCACTTCCCTAAGGTAAACCCACATATTTTATGTCTGTTGGCACCTGACTGCAAGTACAAAGAAATGCATCTTTTAAAAATGTCTACTACATGACAAACCATGCTTTCCTCTCTCTCTCAGTGTGTTTCTCCACATGTAAAACTAGACTTCGTCCTCCTTCCTTCTTTGTCCACAGGCTTATTAATTACAGGTCTAGTGTGAAACACTCACCACCGGTTAGGTTAAAAGAATTCCCAAAGGCGGAGAACGAATTGAGGGGTGTGAAGTCAGGGCTGCTGGGGTTGCTGACGGGACTCCACAGACCTGAGCTGAATGTTACAAGAGGAAAATGCAACACAAAATGGATGACGGTTAGTGTAAATAGATCCCTTAAGTACGGCCTCACGAAGGGGAGGTGCTGCCACAACTGGGGCACTCCAGTATTAACACAAACACGAGGGGAGCTGAAAACAGTGTCTGCACTCCAGAGGGCTGAAAGAACGGATTCCAGAGCTCCTGCTCCTTATCACAAGCTGGAGATATTGCTTCCTTATGTTTACTTTTTGGTAAGAAAAGATTTGTTTAAACACATTTAAACACAGACTCATTTCCTTTCAGTGCCAAGCAGGTAAAATTGGGGTTCTGCTTATTGACAGTTTTTACTGTTACTGCTATTCACCTGGGAAGATAAGCTGAGGCATGACTGCATGCCGCCAGGCCCACACAGTGCTCTGGGTCAAGGACACGGCATGTCCAATAATTTACTATGCATTATCTAGCATTTGCTCCAATTTGTTTCCTCTCGAATCCATTTTTTTTTTGTTCTGCATCTCACTGTCTGATCACAGCCTTTCTCACAGAAGGCTGTGCTAATGGAAAAGGACAACACAGACCTCCCCGCCCCTTCTAGGGTGACACGTATCGTGTGTGCCCCGCCCCTCTGCTAGGGAAGCACAATAACTAAGCTTTCTGCTTCCACCCAAAAGACAAGAGCCCCTGGAAGCCTGGACCATTTTTGTTAAATGCCTACTTGTAATCTAGGGAAAAATGCCTGAAACACATGTATGGATAGAAGATGCTAACCTGACTTGAGAAACCTGTCCATCTTTCTACTGAGTAAGAATGGTCTACTGTACCTGTCTGAGCCATCGCTGTCAACAGGAGTGTGTGAAATACCAAGACTGCTGGAAAAGTCTGTCTTGTTTGAAGAAACTTTGGCAAAGCCATTCCCACCTGCAACAATGGACTCTGGATCAATGGAAGACAAATGAAGCCAAAGGCAACTCCATCATGCCGCAGCCCCGCTGTGACAGGCCTCCTGACGCCAGGCCACTCACCTGGGCTCTTGTCATAGCCAGCTGTGACTGCAGCAAAAGTGGGGTTGCCGTTCTTGCCAGGAAGTGAGGCTGCTTTTGTCAATTTGTGTTGGCTTCCATTTGGCTGTTTGGTTTTTGGGTCGCTGAAGAAAGAAGCAAAAAGAAAACAACAAATCCCTCGTCAGCACTGCCTGCTGGAGGCCTGTGGGGGCAGCTGTCCCAGGGCTGTGGCTCTGCAGGACGGGGCCCATGCAGTCAGCACCTTCACTGTGCCAGGCCAGGGCCACCTGCAGGGCGCAGTCTGGCCTCATGTCAATGGTTTGGGACCTACAACTTCACAGTCAAATGGAAAATAAGGGATTCATGGGGAGAAGAAAATACAGGATCAGTGTAAGAGACCAGGATCACAATTTAGGGACTAGAAAGACTGTTTTAGAGAAGGACTTTGGGAAGAGAGGCACTAGGCTGTGAACATGGAGTAGAATGTGAGGTCTTGATGGGCGACAACGCATGACAAACCGGTTCTTAGGAAGTGTCCTCCCCTATGAGGACAGGCCACGGAGCTCACGGTGGCAAAGGCCCAGGCTGGGAAGCCTCTTCCAGACTCAGTAGATGCTGCCTTTTTCAGCAAAGGTAGAAACCTGGCAGGTGCCCTGCAGTTTGTTTCCTCGTGTGGAAAGCAGGGGCGGTGACACTGCCTGATCCGTGCTTGCTGGGAGGGTGAAACGCAGGGACAGCTGTGCGGCGCCGAGAACAGCGCTGGTGCACGGTAAAGAACTGGTCAGGACTGGCTAGGCGGGTGCGACTACCACAGAGGTTACCGTTACCCTTAAAGTCAGTGAAACTCAAGTGTGGCTGTGCCTCAGTGAGGAGCACCACTTGCGGGGGCCCCATCTGCCTGTCAGGAGGCTGCCTTGCTGTGCGCACGTCTCCCACTGCGGCAGACTTGTTCTAGATCCTGCCCTTTTAACTGTTACGCTAAAGTGCCATAAGGTTAAGATAAATGTCCCACAAAGCCATTTCCTCAACTCAAAGGACATTCGTAGATGTTCATTTAATGCTCAGCATACTTATTTACTCTTGAATTAGAACATAATTCTAATAAGTTATATTACGTATTTCCAGCCCATGTGTGATAAAAGCCAAGGGGTAGAAGAGGTGCTGCTGGAACTGGGCACCAACATGACGGCACCAGGGGAGAACCTGGCCCAGGGAAAGGGCGGGCTGTCAACAGCAGATGTAGGAGGCGAGACAGGACAGCAGTCTGTGGCCACTGAGTGCTCCTATTTAATGGGAGTGAGCCTCAGGTTTCTGGAGCACTTACCTGTTCAAGGAACAGGAAGTGACCAGGGAGCCTACCTGCTGGAGCTACTGTTGACAATGCTGCTGTAGCTGCCGCGGGACGTGAGCTGGCAAGGCGCAGCGGGGGGAGATGGAGAGGCAGGTGTCGGTGAGGTCTGGCGTTGTTTTAAGAAAATGTCTGCGTTGAGGGTTTGCAGAGAAAGTTTATAAAGACTATCAGTAGCTGGAAAGTAAAAATAAAAGGTCTCATTAATGTGATGTTTTCACTTCTCAAAATCAGTTACTTTTGATGTTTCATCTGATACTATGCAGAACTCAAGTGCTTCTACAAAGAAAAACAAAATTAAAGCTTTTACATGTGCTATGTTAAAAGGTTTAGAGAAAATAAGGAAAGCAGCTTCTCTGCATTATGAGGCTCCCCTGGAAGCACCAGTGAGGCCCATCTCTGCCAAGGCTGTGCAGGATCCCACGAACAGGTCTGCTTTTCTTCCCTTCTCCCACGCCCTTCAGGAATGGGTGGGTGAAATTACTTTGTGGGATGTGAGTCTCTGTGTGTCCATGCAGGCTCACACAACAGTGGCAGGTGCAGGGCCTGTGGCAAAACACCTCACAGTTCACTGCACAATACCCCGTGTTCCTGGCTCCTGGTTTACAAGGGTATAAACTCCTAGCATCTTCCTGCTTCCCTTTAGGGTAATGCCTACACAGCTGTTTTAAAAATTTAAAACAAAAAATTATCATGAAATAATACTTCTGCACTCACTAAATGGAAACACATAATACCTTTATCAGAAAAGGTATCACCACTTCTGATCAAGATGGTAGAGCAGGTAAACACCATGCTCGCTCACCTCCTCCCATGACCACCACATTAAGTTACAACTAAAGCAGAACTAGAAAAAGAAGAACAAACAAAGCCCAAAGTGAATAGAAAGAAGGAAATAATAAGGACCAGAAGTTTTAAAAAAAGTTTAAAAAGATAGAAAAAAAATAAATGAAACATAAGAGTTTTTTTTTGAAAAGGTAAACAAAATTAATAAACCTTTAGTCAGACTCATCAAGAACAAAATGAGAGGACCCAAATAAATAAAATCTGAAATGAAAGGAAACTGATGCTACACAAATACAAAGAATTAAGAAAATATTACAAACAATTACATGCCGACAATGGGACAACCTGGAAGCAATGGATGAAGTCCTGGGAGCACGCGCGCGCTTCCACAGTGAGTCAGGAAGGGACGGAAGACCTGGACACTCATTACGACCAATGAAACGGAAGCAGTAATTAAAAAAAAACAACTCCCAACAAACAAAAGTCCAGAATCAGAAGGCTTCACAGGTGAATTTTACCAAACAGTCGAAGAAGAACTAGCACCTTCTCGAACCATCACAGTTAACAGAAGAGGAGGGAGGGTCCTGCTCCCGCTACAAGGCCTGCGTCACTCTCGTTCCAAAACGAAAGACAGCACAAGAAAGAAAACTACAGGTCAATATCCCCAATGAAGTAAGAGCCTTCAACAAAATATTAACATACCAAATTCAGCAATACATTAAAAAGACGATCAAGTGGAATTCGTTACTCCTAGGATGCAAGATTGGCTCATTAATTATTATTAATGTGGTATATACCACATAACCAAATGAAGGATACAGATCATATTGTCGTATCAACAGATGCAGACAAAGCATCAGATAAAAACCAACATCAATTTATGATAAACATTCTCAGCAAAGTGAGGATAGAGAAAACATTCCTCAACATAATAAAGGCCATATATGACAAACCCACAGCCAACATCATACTCAACATTGAAAAGCTGAAAGCTTTTTCTTTAAGAGCAGGAACAAGACAAGGAGGTCCACTTTTACCAATTATATTCAACGTAGTACTGGAAGCCCTACACAGAGCAACTAGGCAAGAGAAAGAAGTAGAAGGCATCCAGACTGGAAAAGCAGAAGTAAAACTCATTTGCAGATGACATGACACATAGGGTCTGACACAAATAACACCCCCTTTTATTACAAAGTATTTTACTACAATATCATACGCACGTAATTTTGTAACACTCAAGCACACCATATGACAGTTTATGGGAGATGTTCAAATTAAAACTATAAATTATTACACCCATATTATTACCCTACCAACCACACTCAAGCAGGCGTTACTTCTGCCAGACCCTGTATATATAGAAAACCCAAAAAACTATTATAATAAATGAACTCACTAAAGTAGCAGGATACTAAACTAATACTCAGAATTCAGTTGCATTTTTCTATGCCAATAATGAACTATCACAAAGAGAAATTAGAAAACAATCCTATTTACAAATGCATCAAAAAGAACACCAAGAAATAAATTTAAACGAGGTAAAATATCTGTACTCTGAAAACTATGAGACACTGAAGAAAGAAATAAAAGAAGATACAAATAAACGGAAGGCTGTACTGTGCTCATGGATAAAAAGAATTAACATTACAATGTCCATACTTCCCAAAGCAATCTATAGATTCAATGCAATTCCTATCAAAACACCAGCGGCATTCTTCACGGATTGAGAACAAATAATCCAAAAGTTTATAAACCCCGAGTAGCCAAAGCAATCTTGAGAAAGAACAGCTTGGAGGAATCACACTACCTACTATCAAACTATACTACAAGGCCACAGTAGTCAAAACAGCATGGTACTGGCGTAAAAACAGACACATAGATCAATGGAAAAGAAAAGAGCCTGGAAATAAACTCACGTTTGTCTGGTCAATTAATTTAAGACAAAGAAGTCAAGACTATACTATAGGGTAAAGATGTTCTCTTCAATAAGTGGTGTTTTCCCAACTGGAGAGATATGAGGGAAAACCAAAAAAAACCACCCCGGAATTTATTCATTGTATAAAAAATTGTGTATTTATTCTTATATGTTTAAACTTCAGTCACCTTCAAAGTACTGTCCATTTGATGCAGTACACATATCAAGATGTTTTTTTCCACTGCTCAAAACAGTTTTTGAACTTGTTGATTTTGATGCCTTTCAGTGCTTCTGCCATTTTTTGTTTCACTTCTTCCTCGGCGAAATGCATCTCTTTGAGGACTTGTTTCATCCGGGGAAACAAAAGTCATTTGGGGCGAGATCAGGTGAACAGGGGTCATGCCATTTTTGGTCAAAAACTGCTTAACACTCAGCACAGTGTGGGCAGGTGCGCTCCTAAATCACCCATCATGAAATGGGCAAACGCGTCGAAAGAGTCTTCAAAAAACATTCACTGAAGCCAAATGCAGCTTCTCCCAAAAATGCCAGTGGGTACACTGACACAGGTGGGCTCCTGGAGGAAGGTTCTAAGCTAGAGAGGGAAGCCTACACTACAAGGGACCCACCCTCCAGAAGATAATTCCATTTTTTGGGTCCCCCTTGCACATGGAGAAAAATGAAACTAAACCAGTTTCTTACACCATATACAAAAATAAACTGAAAATGGATTAAAGCCTTAAATTAAAGAACCAAAAAAACTGAAGAAAATGTAGGCAGTAAACTGTGACATCATTCTTAGCAATTTTTGGGGGGATATTTCCTTGGACAAGGGAAACAAAAGAAAAACAAATGGACCTACATCAAACTAAAAATTTTCTGCACAGTGAAGGAAACCATCAACAAAATGAAAAGACAACTTATTGAATGGAAGAATGTATTGGCCAATGATAAATCTGATAAGGGGTTAATATCCAAAATATATAAGGAAATCACACAACTTAACACCAGAAGCAATTGGATTAAAAATGGGTCAGAGGACATGAACAGACATTTCTCCAAAGAGCACATAAAGATAGACAATCAACATTACTAACCATCAGGTAAATGCAAATTAAAAGCACAATAAGATATCACCTCACACTTGTCAGAATGGCTATTATCAACAAATCGAAAACCAACCAGTGTTGGTGAAGATGTGGAGAAAACAAAGCCTCACGCACTGCTGACCGCCGGTGGGACTGCGAACTGCTGCTGCCACCATGAGAAACAATGCAGAGCTTCCTCAGAAAATCAAAAACAAAACTGCCATATGACCCAGCAATTCCACTCCTGAGTATTTATCCAAGGAAACCTCAAACACCAATCAAAAAGATATGTGCACCCCTATGTTCACTGCAGCATTATTATTATTTTTTGAAAGAATTTATTTATTTTTAGACAGAAGAGAAGAGAGGGAGAGAAACATCAGTGTGTGGTTGCCTCTCACATGCACCTTGCTGGGGACCCTGGCCTGCAACCCAGGTGTGTGCCCCGACTGGGAATCGAACTGGTGACCCCTTGGTTTGCAGTCTGCACTCAATCCACTGAGCTACACCAGCCAGGGCTCACTGCAGCATTATTCACAACAGCCGAGATACGGAAGCAGCCAGTGTCCACTGACAGACAAATGGATAAAGATGCGGCATGTATATTAAACAATGGAGCACTAACCATAAAAAAGAATGAAATCTTGCCCTTTGTGACAACATGGATGGACTGAGAGAGTATTATGCTAAATGAAATAATCAGAGAAAGACAAATACTGTATTGTTTCACTTATATGTTGAATCTAAAAAACAAAATGAAGGAACAAACAAAACAAACTGGTAATACAGAGAATGAATTGGTGATTGCCAGATGAGAGGAGGTTTGGGGAATTGGTGAAAAAGGTGAAGGGATTAAGATGTAACCAGAGGGTGAGGGAGGGGGATAACAGGAAAAGAGCGGGAAGGGTTGTCAAGGAACATGTATAAAGGACCCACGGACAAAGCCAAAGCGGGTAGGACAGAGGGTGGGAGGTGGGGGTTGGTGTCTGGAAAGGATGGTGGGGGAAAATGAAGACAACTGTACTTGAACAATAAAAAAAAATGTACAAATTGGCAGTTATTGTATAAAAACAGTTACAAGGATGTAAACTACAACAAAGAGAACAGAGTCAATAACACTGTAATTATGTATGGTACCAAACAAGTACTAGACTTATTGGGGTGATCACTTTGTAAGTTTTACAGTGTCTAATCACTATGTTGTACACCTGAAAGTAATAATAGTATTGCATGTCAAGCATAATTGAGAGATAAATAAAAATATTGCAAAAAGATTTTTTTAAGCCCTGACCAGTGTGGCTCAGTGGGTTGGGCATTGTTTAACAAAGCGAAAGATTACCGGTTCGACTGCCAGTCAGGGCACAGGCCTAGGTTGCAGGTTTGGTTCTCAGTTGGGGCACGTGTAAGAGGCAACTGATTGATGTTTCTCTCCCTTTTTTCCTCCTTTCCCCTCTCTTAAAATTTTTTACATTAAGAAAAATGAAAGAAAAAGGTATCACGTGTACCTTGGTGCTGGTCAGGTGACTGTGATGCAAAGAAGTGTAAGGAAAGTGCTCTGGCCTCTGTGAATTCAGTCTCCACGGGCTCCTAGGCTTTGAAGCTGCCCACTGACCCGGTCATACTGGCACAGCTGCACAGCGCCACTGCCCTCGTTTCTTATCTTTCCCCAAAACCGCTCTGCCCAGTCTGACACTGCCCTGTGACCCTCCTGGTTGGCCTTGGATATCCCATGCAAGTCCTGTGTATAGCGTGGACAGTCTGTTATACTTCGATTTCCTGTGAGGGGTCTATTTCTCCTCACTTCCAGACTGGAGCCGGCACTCACGGTGGTTCTACTTCCTTGTAATTCTCTTACATTTGATGCATCTCCCCAGACCCCTGGGGCTCAGGGCCTAGATAAAGCCGTAGCTTCCTTGGTCGTGTCAAGGCCCCCATTACGGCACCCACCAAGGAAAACATCCTTTTCTTTGAAGCCCGAGGTATCCATTTGCCAGCCTCTGTGCCACCTTGTGCCTGGCCCAGGAGTTCTCCCTGACATTCCTCAATGGTGTTGGCACTTTACTCACTGTCCTTATGACCGTCTCACCCACTCACCCATGACCATGTGGACAATTCCTTCCCTCATGTGCTGTGTTGTTTGTTGCCCTGATGCGCATGCTCGGCGTCCATCCCAAACGCTATCTCCTCTATGAACCCCACTCAAATCTCTCCATCCTCCTGCCTTCCTTGGAAGCCCCCACAGCACAGTGTGCCTCAGTAATATCACATCTTCACTGCAGGGTCACTCACTATTTGTACACTTGTCCTGAACCTTCCCTACCCACCTCTCATATAATCAATTTTCTGACCTCCTCCAACACCATAGAAGTGACCTGTACCCCTCACCTGAATTCTAAGTTCTTAGCCTCCATCCAGCTTACTGAGGCTTCATTTACATTTCCCTTCACCTTAAACAATGTTGTTGCTCAACCCTGATTTTACTTTTAACGCAAACAAGCCAAATGTGAGTTTACTCTAACACTGCAGTGCAGACACGTCAGTCCCAAGACTGGCCCTCTCTCCATCCCAAACCCTGCCGTCCGGCCCCTCCCCGTGTTTCTTTCTTGTCTCCTATTTCAGGCATGGACCTCTGCCTTATTTTAGTGGCTGTGTTGCTGTTATGATTGACAGCAAGCCAAATCTGAGAACAGGGTAAAAAAGTTAGTGAAGAAAATAATGAAACTTTCACATAGGTTGTTTATGTAAAAGATGTGGGTAAAGCTGAGAGTACACTGAATTTTTAGAAAGTGATTACACTCTAAGTGTATGAGAACAAGAAAGGTAAAGCAATGTGGAGTTAATGCTTTCATAAAGAAGCAGTTTTTGATTGATTCCCCAATCTAAACAGATCTTCCCATTTTGGACAGTGGGCAGTGGTGTGCTGGTGCTCCAGCTTCTGGGAAACCGAAGACTAATGTGAATCATTTGTTATTTCTCTGGTGTACATACTCATTACAGTAGGTAGTTAGTTATGAACAATGGAAGGGAGCAAATGGAATCAGACATTAAGCCTGATTAACTAGGAGGATGCAGCTTCACAGACTCCCCTGGGGATAGCTGCATCCTCTGCCAAAGGGACTCAGTCCCCAAGCAGGCAGAAGGACTGGTTTTTCCAATTTCCTGGGGGAATAATCAGCCAGTTACTGGGGGAAGGGAGAACCAGCAAGAGATTCCCTTGCAGAGGCATGCACAGCGGAAGCCAGATGACAAAGCAAAACTATGAAACAAGTGTAGCAGGAGCCAAGATGGCAACCACAAAGGGGTGGAGTCCAGCCTGGGAAAACCTGGGAAAAGGACTGGATAGCACAAGGGCATGAAACCTGAAGGATCCAAGAAAGGGACTGGATAGGGGGAGGGCCTAGCACATCACAAGGAATACCTAGGACACAGGCTGGATAGTTTGCAAGACAGCCTGTTTGTCCCTGAAGCCAAGAAAATGTATGCAGGATCAGCAGGGACCTCGGGGCAGTTGCCACTAGAGCCTGCCCGCCCTCTACATCTCTGAGGGAGTGTGCATTATTTTTCACCCCAATAAATCTTTCCACTACTTTTTAAACCTCTCCCATGTGTGTGTCCCCTGCAATTCTTTTCTTGAGACATTACAAGAACTCATATTCTCCAGCAATGCTCTCACCATGACCAGCTAAGCTACTACAGCTTAAAAACCGGCAGGCTATTTAACAACAGGCTTTTCTTGGCTATAGAAGCTGGCTCCAGCAAACCAGACACTGGGTCGCCTTCATTTTTTTAAATTTTTAGTTTTTTAAAGATTTTATTTATTTTTATTTTATTTTTTTTTTAAAGATTTTATTTTTATTTACTTTTTTAGAGAGAGGGAAAGGAGAAAGAGCAATGCATGGTCGCCTCTCACATGGCCCCCACCGGGGACCCGGCCCGCAACCCAGGCATGCGCCTCGACTGGGAATCGAACCGGGACCCTCCGGTTCCCAGCCCACGCTCAATAAACTGAGCTACACCAGCCGGGCTAAAGATTTTATTTATTTTTAGAGAGGAGGGGAGTGTGGGAGAAAGAGACGGAGAGAAACATTGATTGGTTGCCTATCACATGCCCCGAACTGGGGACCTGGCCTATAACCCAGACATGTGCCCTAAGAATCGAACCGGTGACTGGATCATCTTTTAAAGCAATGCATCCCTGCTGAGTTGTCAAGCCTAGATTGATTCCCAAGATGCCATACTTACAGCTGCCAGTTTTGGGAATGGGCACAGAATCCCACTCTGGTGGTGGAGAGTCTTTTTCTCCCTCTGAGCTACTGGTGTTGCCTAGTTCTTGACTATTTGGGAGGAACTTCGCTAGGGCAGATGGCCTGTTATCCACTACTTTATTTGTACCTGCACAGAAAGGAGAAAAGAAAGCTGTTAATGGACAATGACTTCTTTCTTTTAGTTCTACTTCAATCATTCCTCTAATGCGGATGAGAACACAGTCTTAGCTTTTTACATGACTAATAACTAACTGATCACTGGTAATTCAGAACTAACAACTGTTAATATAACCGATCATGGAGGTATCTGTATGACTAACAGCAAAATACCTTTTGTTTTCTGGCAATTCCGTGATTTGGAGCTGCTTGCCAATGCGGTTGGGAGAGTGATCTTGGTTGGGAGGCTCTTCCGCTGTTTACTTTCTAATGAGGGAGGGTACGGCAGTTCTAAGCAACTGAAAGACAAGCATGGAAGCAAAATTCAGATTTGTCCTTTTGTGGGGCAGAGAAGTCACTGACTGCTCTGCACTTTCAGTGCATGTTTCAGGAGTCTGGCTTCCTGAGGCATTATCTGCCCCCATCCTGGGGCTGAGGCAGCCTGGGAGACAGACAGCTCACTCGGCACCTGCAGACACTTCCTTTGCACTCTGAGTGCTGACAATGAATGGCTGGAGCACCTGCCTCAGGTAACGGGCAGAGCGCCATTAGCAGGAACTTGCCATTTGGAAACTGTTGAGTATCTCCCAGTAAATACACTACTACTGGGGTTCCTGAATGTAGATTCAGAAAGGTCAAAGTTCTGCTATTCAGAACTCCGAAGATGGAATGAACCAGGCTATTTAGATTCTCCGTCCTAGAAGGCAGCTAATCCACACCAGATTTCAAATGTCAGAATGGTTTAAACCTTCCAGATCTAAGGCACACACAGTACATTCCTTCCTCTGAAGGAAAGACAGAATAAAGTATGATTTCATAGGTAAATAAATACATTTCAATGAAGGCTATTTACAAATATAAGGTACTAGGTCAAAGATCATTTTATTTTCATTCTTTTGTTTCTCTATATTTCACACGTTCTCTGTCATAAATAGGTATTATATTTGCAATTAGTAAAATGGATTAAAAAAAAATCCAAAGGGTCTCAATTACCCCCAAAAAAAGTTTCAGGCAGGCTAACAAACTGACTTAAGAAAATACAGTTTTATAAATCTTCTGTCTTTTTGCTTCTGACTGACAGGGTTACTTAAAAACTCCATCTTTTAAAAAAACAAGAGCTCCCATGACCAGACACCCACCTGGCCCTCCTGAGGTGGTGAGCGAGTCATTTCTGAGTCAGTGGTTTGTAAGGAGGCTATTTATACAAAGCTTAACTCTGTGCCACTGTAAAATTAATTGGTTTTTAAGGAAAAAGGTGCCAGACAACTACTTCATTTTTGCTGATTCATACTTTTCTAAATTAATCCAAATGGGGTGAGGAGGGCTGGGGGGTGGAGGGATAGAGCAAAACAAGAAAAAGAACTCATGGACACAGGCTGCAGTGCGGTGACTGTGTGGGGAATGGGTGGGGATAGAAGAGGGTTAGGGAGGTTAAATGGTAGTGGAAAAATACAATAAAATGGTTCAAATACAAAAAATAAAAATAAATCTCATAAAAAAGATGTGTATATATTTCCTCCAGATACAGTAAAACACTGAAAGTACTTCTTGTTAGATGACAGGCATTTCACGTATTACCAATGACAGGACCACAAGTGACTGGCTGCAGCTGAACGCTGCAAGGCGTGTGCATCCTAATTCAGTGCAAACAGGAAGTGGCTCTATTCAGAGAGGCTAGGTTGCTAGTTATTAAAAGAAGTCTCCGTTTAACTCTGTACTTGATTGGTGTACTAATGAATACTGACTCTCAATACTTTTATTTTTATCCCTGAATTCAGTAAAACATAAAACAAGATCTGTGAGTTTAGAAGACTAAGGCTGCATGTGGACTTCTCCAGTAACAGAGACAATTTTAAAAAAGGTAATTACAGTGCACTGCTTAAACAGTTTTTCGGCAATGATTTTTCTCTTAGCTATGCATCAAGAGAACTTGAGTTGTCACTGTAACTGTTCCTTGAACAGGTGACACAGAACTGGCCACTGTAGTCTGCAGTTTGCCAGAGAGCTCAATAGTCAACTTACTTCATTAAAAAAAATGAGAACACTACGTAAGTTGGGGAAGAGCGATGAGGGTGAGATTAACATGTACTATTTGTTTTACATTATCACATCTCAGGCACCCAGGCTAATAAACTTCCTAGCCACCAGCCAAGTAACATCCTTGTCCTGGGGTGCCAGACCATCAGCACCAGTTAGTGCCTCAGGATGATTTCTGTCTGAGGAGGTCCAAGTGTGTCAACTGTGACTCCATGTGACATTCCTTCTAACTGGGTCAGACCATTCTCAACAAATTGTGTGACTAGGTCACTCAAACTAACAGTTTGCACAGAAGAGTAAATTTTAGACACTCCATTACTAGTCACTGGAATATGCTGTGTTATTCCTAAATTCAGGGACTAGGTAAAACTTCTTTGCAGTCAGTAGTCACTAAGTTCTTACTAGCTTTCGGTTCTACATAAGAGACTGCCCTGTTTGAATAAAGCTGTGTAATCTAGGAAGAGAGTGTAGGTTATTGGTGTTTTGGCAAAGCTCAAGTATTAGACCCAGAATAAGAGTTCTAGGAAAACTTTAATGATAACAAACTATGTCTTCCTTTATTGCTTTACACCTAATTCCTTCAACTTCCTGGGTCAATGTCCACTTACCACACAAAAAGGCAAGTATTAGCTTTCATGCTGATAGGCCATTTCATACGATGAACTAGGAAGGGTATTACTAACAATGCTAAAACCAAAATCAGTTTATTAGGTAGATTTAAGGCTTAAGAGAAGTATAACGTTAATAACACAATAGTTTAACTTGTTCATTTACTCGGGGAAACATTTTGTAGCAAGCTTTCCCAGGGGTGTGTGTGGAGGGGGGAGGTGAATGAAGGGGGGTGAAAATCCTGTCCCACAGGGCCTGGGATGGGGTTACTTCACAATAGATTTGTCTGATAGGTACCATCTGCCCTGATTACCTAAGCATAGATTCTTCCAAGTTTTATGGCACAGAATTCTAGATTCAACAGCTGCTCTGAGTTAGAGGGCAGGTTCAGAGCTCTCTTTCACAAACTGCGCTCCCACCTGTGGCTAAACCACTGAGGTCTTCTTTGTGCGGAAGTGAAATGGCTCTCTGCCAGGGAAGGAATTTCCAACCTAAATTTTCTCAGGAAGTTGTTACCTCTGCCTTTTATGTTTCTGACATCAAAAGTATGTGGCCATCCCTAAACAGTAAACAGCGGGCATCAGAAAGAAAGCAAGAGGAACATGATGTAGAAGAGGGCTTCTGTTGTACTCCCTCCATCCCCCCAAAAAGACCAACCAAAACAAGCAAAAACTTTACCTAGTTTTTATCAGTAACTTCTTTTATATTACTTTATTTCTCTGCGCTCATTTCTTTATCTCACCTGGGTTTCACATCTGTTGGGATTTCCTTCTTAACATTCAAGAGTTTTTTGCTTTTTTGCTTCACTTGAGGCATTTCATTTTCATGTTTTTCAGCCATGGACTGTTTTCCCTTTTGCTTTTCTGTATCCTATAAAAAATGTACACTTAATTGCTCAGAAGTATTACTAAAAATGACTGATACAGTTCTATTTGAATGCAGAGGCACAAAACCGAAGATGCAGCAGATATATATAAAAACGATAAACTCCTTCCTTCAAATCTATCTTAACTATTGTGCTTCTGTCAATTTTTCAGCCTTTGATTTATTATAATTGTGTTTTGGTGAGTCTGAGTTATAAAGTGTCATTTTAATTTATACTCATATCCTGACAGGAGTGGGTGGTGGCACTGGCCGCAGCCAACTGGTGGCTTCTTATTTTTTAGACCCAGGGAGCAAAACCTTGCCTTTATTAACAAGAAAAGTTCAGCTAGGACAACAATATAAATACTATAAACACTCTGGCAATGTGCCCAATGCTGATCCTAAGGACAATCCAAGCCAAGAACACAAGTGTCCACATCCATTTATTGAATGTTCACAATGACACTGTGACTGTCAATAGAGCTATGGTGAGTTAATATAAACAACTAGTCACCATTAATGGGAGGGGCTTAGTCACCTATTCACTTACTCAACATTTACTGGTCACCCACTTGGTGCCAGGCAAGGGGTTACCAAGATAGTCCAGGCCCTCCCCAAGGGCTGGTCTAGCAGGAGGGAGATACATACGACAGTGAGAGATCAATCAACCTGTGCTTTCACATGGAAATGCTCACTGGCCATGACCACAGCACAGAAGAGCTCTCTCACCTGGCTCAAGTATGAAGCATGGACTGAAAAGGCCATACCCACACTGCATCTAACAGCTGTGCTACTTGAAGGGTCGCCAGATGCTGTTTCTGGTCTGTGACCAGGTAAGTACAGACGCCACAATCATGCCTTTTTATAGTAATTTGACACTGCTGTGGTCTCCAAGTTCACCGATCAGTGATCTTGGCTCCTGGCCACGGCATGGGTCTGTCAGTTGCTGCTGAATTTGCCTGGGGAGTGGCATGTGCACTGGGACCACATATATGCCAGACTGGAAATTTTTAAAAAACCTCGTTCTTCATCAGAGAGTTTGAACAGCACTGTGTTCAAGGATGCACTGAGGCTAGCCAGGGGGACAGACAGGGGAAGGACGTATGCAGCAAAAGGGAACAGCTGTGGGCGTGGGGGAGTTATAAGCACACGGTAAACTACAGTTGACTCAACAGTGTCTAGCTTCACAGTGTGGCTATTAAGGGAACCTGGATTTTAATAGGTAACAACATCAAGTCAATCTATTTAACTGTCAAGAGTAAATAACCAGAGAAAGGGCCAGAACATCCTCTTGCCACTACACCTGTTCAGACTTATTCTGAGTTACTAAAGAAGCATTTCCTGAGCACCTGACTAATCAAGAGTTTTGTAGATGGTCAGCTCTTTGAGGACAAGAACTGGTCTTTTGTCCACTTGTTTCCTAAGCTCCCAGCACAAGACTCGGCTCGTAGGCACTCAGTACGGACTTGTTGAATAAATGGGTAGAACAGGGCTGGAATAGACACACAGTGTGTAATTCAGTGGGGAAGAGATTACACACACCTGGCAAACAGGTCCGTCACAAAGAAGAGCACATGAACCCTCTGGAAGAATGCAGAGGAGGGGCAATAAAAACCAAATAGCAGGGAGAAGGGTAACAGGCATGGAGGCCGCGAGTTCTGAGCCATGTCTGTAAGGATGCAGAAGGCAGGGAAGGAGAAGTTGAAGGAAAGTAACAACAGAGACGTCAGTTATGCCAGTGGGTGCACACAGAATGTCAGAGATGGTAGCTGGAGGGGGTCACTAGGGAACAGTTAGGGAAACAGATGGAAAGGCAGAGAAGATGGAAAGAAAGCATGTGCTGAAAATGCCTTCCAAAAGTTTATTCCTATCCCTGAAACTGCTGGGGTCCCACTCTAAGATTTGTAGTCATGTGTTAGAAGGACATAAAGTGCAGGATTCCGATACTAGCTACCGACTACACTGAGGTACACAGGGCACCACGCCAAATGTGAAGGGTACAAAGGGGAAGGCAGTTGGCAAAAAAGTAGTTACATATAAATTTTATTTAAAAAATTCATGTATGTAGATGACACTAATGGATTTCTTTAAGAAATGATTCCTTAGGCCACCAGGTTAAAACTGAAAAGAAACTTCTGGTCTATAATATTAAAGGTTATATTAGCATCATTTTAAATTTGAAATAGTTATCTAAAAATAAAAATGCCAAAACAGAATTCCACTTTCCCTTTTGTGAATATGGCTTATAACTCAGACTCTCAGACACATCCCACAGTAACCCTGCCCTCCATTACCGAACTCCCACCAGATCGGGCGCTTTGCAGTATCACTCCTGATGCTGAGGACTCTGAGGAGTGACGCAGCTTTCTTGATGTGCTGACGCGTGCTAGGCTGAGCCCCCAGTTCTGGGTGAGCGCTAAAGCCTGGAGTCCTTCCCTGGGTCATGTTCGCCTCCAGGACAATCACTGCTCTGCCTGGGTAGGGATGAGCTGCTGCTAAAGCTGACTGTGCCAGCAGCGGTCTCACAGGAAGAGCTCAATCTAATTAAAATGGTAAATTTCCTTCTCATTCTCTTCTGATACTTAAGATCTGAAACAAATTTCATGAGCCAGAGCAGTGTCTACTCCAGAGAGCCCCTAACTTTTAAGCAGTGTTTCAATTTCTAACTATTTTACTTTGTTAGCATGCTTCCCAATATTCTTCCTGGGGGAAAATGAAGACATTTTCCCCAGAGCTGTGACTGTTTAAGCTTGTCTGTAAACAATGAGCACGAGCCCTCAGAACACGTGCTCACGTTAATACAAAATGCTCACCGCGCATTAAGAAACCCAAACAAGACGACGGCGCCCAGCCGTGCGCCCGCCCTACCTCCTTGAGCAGAGGCTCCGTGTCTGGGCTGGAGGCCTCCGTGCTGGTGGAGGAGCTGTCGTCGTCGGCCAAGGGCTCTTTCAGCTCGTCCTCCAGGGGCCCTCCCTTTCCCTTCTTCTCCTTTTCCTCTCGCTTCTTAGGTGCTCTAGCCTTGCGCTGAAGAGGTTTTCCTTTCCCTGGGTGTGAAAATCAAAGAAAAAGAACTGATTTTTAAATAGCTTAGAAAACACAGCCATTAAAACTTTTTTTGAAGAAGCTAGACTCTTATTAATAAAACTTTTCTTTCTCTACTTTATTCCTTAGAGAATTATTATTTAATTATTCCTAATTAAAGCTTTCCAAACCATGTCTGACTTTTTTGTTAGAATGTTTTAAAAATCAACTTTGAAGCATAATTTTTGTGCAATAAGATGTATCTATTTTAAGTGTACAGTTCAACGAGTTTTGGCAAACTCAGTAGTTCTGATGAATCTGTTATGTCTTAGAATACTTTTTTTTTAAAAAAGATTTTATTTATTTATTTTTAGACAGAGGGAAGGGAGGTAGAAAGAGAGGGAGAGAAACATCAGTGTGTGGTTGCCTCTCACATGGCCCCCACTGGGGACCTGGCCTGCAACCCAGTCATGCGCCCTGACTGGGAATCGAACTGGAGACCCTTTGGTTCGCAGCCCGCGCTCAATCCACTGAGCTACACCAGCCAGGGTAGAATACCTTTTTATACCACAGAGAGTAATGTAGCTTGGACAAGTCACAGAAGTGAAAACCAGTGGCCTTTCAAATCATTTTGGAGCTGGAAGTCTGATGGTGACACAGGATGAGCGACTCGTGTGTGTTACTTGAGGGGTGTTCAGAGCCCTGGAGGCAAAGCCATGCTGGTTGGTCCAAATCTTGGCTCTTCCCTAAGCAGCTGCATGATCTTGACCTTTCATATGTAAGCTGTGGGAGGCAAGCCCTTATGGGGCTGTAATGAGGAACTACAGGAAGCCCAGAACAGTGCCTGGTACACAAATAC
The DNA here is from genome assembly GCA_004026765.1 of Micronycteris hirsuta. NCBI lineage: Eukaryota > Metazoa > Chordata > Mammalia > Chiroptera > Phyllostomidae > Micronycteris > Micronycteris hirsuta. Next base: position 31,515 of record PVJI01003287.1, read on the forward strand.
ACATGGATAGAAAGTACAATGCAACTATAGAAAGCCCATTATTTAAAAAGATGTAGTACTCCCAAGGCAAATACCAACCCATAACCCACAACAGACTGCCCACTATTTCCCAGGCCCTATTCCATGTCCTGGGAATACAGCGGTGGGTACCAACAGCACAATCCTGTCCTCACGCAGCTTACGTTCTGGCTGGACTAGACAGTGGCAGAGAAATCCCAGACCCAGCAGCTTGGATTATGCTGCAAACCCACTAGGGCAAGCAGGCTGGGAAAGCTACAGAAACCCCACCAGCCACAGGTTCACTCATTCTGTACACATCATTTCTAAATACATCCCTTTACAATGGTGACTTAGTACAGCGTATTTAAACTCTACTTTATGGCCACTGTTAACTGGTGCCTGAGATGCACACTTTGTCATCTAGAACAGGGTTCGCAAACTACGGCCCACTGGCCAAATCTGACCTGTGGCCTGATCTATCTGTAGGGCTTATGAGCAGAGAATAATTTTTGTATTTTAAGTGGTTAAAAACAAACAAATGAAGAATATGTGATAGAGACAGTCTGTGGCGCATGAAGCCTCAAATATATACCATCTGGCTCTTTACAGAAAAAGTTGGCTGAACCAGATCTAGAAAAAGTAGTAAGGCTCTGACTGACTTTCAAGAATGTCATTTTGTCATTTACTTTCAAGGTGATTCTGGAAGTAACAGATTTGAAACCATTAACTGGGATATTAAGTCTCAAAAACTGAGAAGCCTTTGTCTTAGCAGAAGATTGGCCAATTGATTTAGCTCTAACAGCCCCTGGCCCACCCTGACCAGCTGGAGCTGCTCTCTGCCACGGCAGAGGGGCAAGACTTCCCAGATTCTGTCAGTTCAACAGCTGATGCTGCGAGTCCTTCAGTCGTTCCCACAGGACCAAGACCAATCCCCAATACAATTAATGTCCCCTTGCCATTTTACAAGTTTATCATGGTTAGGTTCATGGGTGAGAGGCACTATCTGTAGAAATAATCTGTATTTATGCCCTGGCTGGGGGACTCAGTTGGTTGGAGCATCATCCCATACCCCAAAGGTTGCAGGTGTGATCCCTGGTTGGGGCATGTACAGGGGGCAATTAATAGATATGTCTCTTACATCGATGTTATTCTCTCTCCCCCCACCACCCACTTCCTCTCTTTCTTAAAAAAAAAAAAAAAAATCAATAAACATATCCTTGAGTGAGGATTAAAAAAAGAGAAATAATCTGTACTTGTAAAACCTGAAACCTCCTTAATAAATAGAAAAAGGCTGAAAATGATATATATTTTTTCTTATTGCATTCAAATCTTGATGCTAGGAATATATAAAGGAGGAAAAGAAATACTTAATAAACTATTAGTTAAGTTGAAAACTGGAGTGCAAACTTATTTCATGAAACAGTAGTTTATACTTTTTACTTCCAAATCCTCATCTTCCTCAATCTTCTGCACTTGGATTTCTGCCCCGGCTCCTGATGATTTTGAAAAGGTGAGTAATTACCCCTTTAAAACTATCAATGCCAATGACCTCTGACCTCTAGCACTTCTCATTCTACAGGCTTCTCTGTTCTACTGGCCACTGTGAAACGTCCCCTCTCCACCACCGCCCCAACATCATCCACCGCTTCTGGCACAGTGATTCTTTCAATGTTTTTAATGCTTTTTTGGTGCTGGTGTTCCCTAAAGACCTGCCCTTGAAACCTCTCTTTTCCCTCTATAATCACCCTGGGGGGCTCACTTTAATAAAATAAAATTTAAAAAAAGGTATATATCTCATTTAAATTTAAAAGCAGAGTTCCCAAGAACTCAGAGTGACTAAGCTGTAGCACATCCACGGGGTGTGCACTAATCCTTGTCAAGTGTGTTAATTCTTTAGAACCATCAAGTGTTATTTATTCTGAAAAAGCTAAACACCCTTTTTGTTATGCAAAGAACTGGGCCTGGAAGCCACCTCCCAAGTTCTATTGCAGCTTTCTTCTCAACATGCAAAGGACTGGATCTCTCTTTCTATCATCGTGTCTGAGAAAAATGGGAGATTTATAAATGTTCACCTTGTAAGTGAGCAACTGCTAGACCCCACTTCATCAGTAAGGAAACAGGAAATTAGCTCATGGAAGTAGACAATGATCCGTCAAATTCTATTATCACAGACACTCTAGGCATAATTACTTTGTATGACATGCAGCACTGAGTTAACATACTGTAATCACGAATACCCTGCTCTTAAGACGTGTGCACAGTTTCTCCTTTTCACTATTATACAACATAATGTATATGAGATTATTTTTAGATGTTAAGTTTCCAGATATGAGCTCACTGGTTCAAATGATGTGTGCATTATTTTGTTTTTATGGCTTTTGACATGCTTCAGAAAACCTGTTGCTTTCCGTAACTTATGAATATACAAATTAAAAAAAATATTCTCTCTCTTCAGAGAGAGAAACACTGGTTTGTTGTTCCACTTATGGATGCATTCATTGGTTGATTCTTGTATGTGCCCTGACCAGGAAACCTGCAACCTCGGCGTATTGGGATGGCGCTCTAACCAAATGACCTACCTAGCCAGGGCCAAGCTTCTTCTTAACACAGCTACTGCTGAGAATTATTTTCTATATATGAGTGTAACTATACACCCCAGGCTATTGATGTGTTTAGAAATATATAATTTGCTTGCCTAAATTGAAGAAAGAGAGAAAAGTCATTTGATAGGTTAAATTCTAATCACCAACAATAATTTGGGTGTAAGCCCATCTACCATAGCAAATTCAAAGATAAGCCTGCTAAATACATGCCTAGTATAATCAGCTAGGAAAATTTTTGACATGTGGTTAGCCAATGACAACCTCTCTTGGCACTGTGTTCATGTCCTGGTGTCCCTGTGTATCCTGCCCCACCAAAACACGGGCCATTCTCATCCAGTCATGGCTAGTTGGAAAAGCAAACCTGGGGTCCCTGCTCTCTGAAGTCCCAACTCTCTACTCATGTTCTCTCCTGCCATCCCCAAATACAGAGGTTCTGATTAGAAGTTTTAGACCTGGGAGGGAGGCAAGAAGACTCATTTGGACTCTAGCATAAGCTTCTTTCGCCACCTAAGCTCTATCACGAGCTTCCTTATCCTGAATGAAAACGGCAACCATGCTTTTCTTTGGGTTTAGCTGCCAGGACATTTGCAGCCAATTTAACGCTTAAGGGTAACAACTAACTTTATTCCAGGCCTGTTGATATATCACCAAAATTAAAAAGAAACAAATGAAACAACAAAAACTGCTTTTTGTCTTTATTCACTGTCTTACATGTGCTTTAATGATTTAACTAACTGCAATCATTTTAAAAGTAGGCAAAATATAAATTATAAATTTAAAAAATATGTCCTACTCATTTATTTTTTCTTGCCACTAAGTGGTGTATAAATGATTTTGCAAACACTAGTTTGGGCAACTTGCTTTGGTTGTTTCTCTCCCGTTTTAAATCCCACTTTCAGTTTCCACCTGAAAGAATTATTCCAAGAAAATTCCAACTACTAGCAAATGGTTTATTTGAACCTGAGCAGCTCCTGGCAGCTGTGGACCTAACTTGAGTCTTGCAAAGCCATTTACAACACCTGACAGGAGATTCTAGAAAATCTCTAGAGCAGGGGTCCTCAATTTCCGGGCCACAGACGGGTACTGGCACGGGCCTGTTAGGAATGGGGCTGCATAGCAGGAGGTGAGCTTGAATGTAATGCACTCGAATCATCCCGAAACCAACCCCTCACCCCGGTCTGGTCTGTGGAAAAACATTCTTCCACAGAACCGGTCCCTGGTGCCAAGACGGCCGGAGGCCACTGCTCTAGAGAATCACTAATTCCAGTTGGAATCTGTGTTCCTTCTCATCTTTTAGCTGCTAAAAGGCCAAAATGAAGCCAATAAATAATAAAGACCAACACACAATTTACTGAGGTCAGTCCTGGCCCTGTATATTTACTTTCCCCTATTGTTCTAAATGATACCTTCATGAGCATCATAAACTGAAAGATACCAAAAACGTATACGGGGAGATCTCTCTGGGAGTTCTTTAAGCTAAAATAAAAAATGTTTTAAAAATTTTATAGAAATTACCACATTACTTTGTCTTATTAAGCTCTGTGCTAAGCTAGTAAAGATGCTTGTTCAGCCCAATGGAAGGTAGAGAAGAATTCCTATTTGTGAAAAAACTATAATTCTATTCTAGGGGAGGAATTAATAATGAGTTTACAAGACAACCTATACTCTGTTTTTATAGTTTTTCTTGGGTCTAGATACCACGAGCAGCACTAAGGAGAATCAAAAAGGTACACAGGACCAGGAAAAAAGGCTGCACAACCAAAACCTCATAGCAAACACAGAATTCAATTATTTAGAATTTTCATATAATTATGTTCAATTAAATTTTGGATTTGTTTATTGTAGAAATAAAATATCCTGGATATTCAAAGCAAACTTATAACAATTTAATTTCACAAAGGAGAGCTTCTGTCCTTGTTTAGGCATTTCTCTCCACTCCCTCTGAGGGCAACTCCTTCCTGCCCCAAAACCTACTAGATGCTTCCTCCACCCCTGTGGCTTGACCTGTTGGATCTCCCATCCCTTGACTTACCCTTGTTCTCCCGGTCTGTTTGGCTTTTCCCTATCTCGCTAATTCCCCACGACATCCTTGCCGATGTTGTCTCGCTGTCTCTGTCCCCCAGAACTCCAGCACTGTCTTAGTCCAAAGACCCATTCACCCTGGGCTGCAGGGCATACGGAGAGAAATGACCCTCAGCCAGGCGCCCAGTGTTGCCCAGGGGGCTGCTCTGCAAGTCTAACTCTCACGTCATGTGGACTCGCAAGCTACAGAAATGTCAGCCACTTGGAATTTGACTATTCTAAACTTTCTCTATTTTCTGTTTATACCAGGGGTGTCCAACCTTTTGGCGTCTCTGGGCTATAGTGGAGAGAAAAAGAGTTGTCTTGGGCCACACATTAAATACAAACACTAAGAAAAACTAATGAGCAAAAAACAAGGTCCATGCGTAAGTTTTGTGATATCCACCACCACAGATAAACAGAAAAGTGCTCACATAACCCTAATTATGCAGCGGCCCTCTGGATATTCTTTCAAAATCGTCAAGCAGGTCCCAAGTTAGTGACCACTAATATAGAAGATGTACGTATCTAAGTAATAAAACATCACTGTCTTTTTAAATATTTTTTATTATAAAAGTAAAAGAGGGCAACATAAAACTAGTGGGATGTTTGACACTGTATTTGAGAAACTAGTGCATCAATATCTGGTTTGACAGAAGTAACTGCAGTTCTCAGTGAGTTCTCCAGGTGCTCATCAGATATTTTGGTTCTAATTTTACTCTTAATGTGTTTCATTCTTGAAAATAGTTGCTAGCAAATGTGGGTGCTGCCAAATAGTAATGACATGAATAAGGTGTGATTGTGAAGCAAGGGGTATTTGTCTTTGGGAAGTTAGGACCTATAAAAATCCAGTGAAGACACACGATCAAATTTTTCTTTAAGTTGAATGTCAGACTGCAGCTCTATGCATTCCATTTGAAAACTGGCAGGTAACATATGTATGTCAACTGAAAGTGGAGTCACAAATATGGCAAAATATTGATTATTTTCCTGGAAATCTTGAAATGTTTTCAAATTCTTGTATCAAATAAAAAAGCAAGGCTGCATATTTTTCACTGTTCACAGGACTGTGCTTAGCCAACATGTCGAAATGCATAAAACTGTTCGCCTTAATTTGAGCTTGCCATATTTCCGTTTTATATGGAACGCTGATATGTTTGAAACATGGTATTGATAAGTTGGTTTTCACCTTGAAGACACATTTAACTCATTTAAAGGAGCAGTTAAATCCACTAAAAATGCTAAGTCTGTAAGTCAGTTTTCATTGTCAAGTTCTGGTACAAAATTATTGTTTGATACCATAAATGACTTGATAACATGTCACAAATCATAAAATCTTTTCAATATCTGGCCTCGACTTAGCCAACTTTCTTCCAAAAAGTAAATGATGTCACCATAGTCAGCATCAGTACTTTTAAAGAATTCCTTGAACTGGTGAAGATGCAACCCCTTAGCTCTTATGAAATTCAGTCTTGATGATGATTTGCATGATGTTATCCATTTTTAAAGCTTTTGTGAATACATGTTCTTGATGTATTATGCAATTACTTCATCAAACATGAGTTTTGGGTGGCAACTGTATCGTCTTCTATTAATTTTGCAAGTCCCTCTCTTTCTCCCGCCATCAATGGGGCACCGTCAGAAACTGTACCAGATGTGTTGACAATGGACAAAGAAAATGGCTTTAACATATTTTGTACTGTTTTGTATAAATCTCTTGATTTAGTTGTGTCTTTTAACAGCACTGAAGCTATTTCTTCAGTGGCATTGTATTTGTCATCAATACCTTTAAAAATGGCAAGTTGAGCTGGATCTGTAGTATCAGTGCTACAATCCATGTAACATTTAAACTTAGTAGCTTTACTCTCCAAACTTCTTTCGATAGATTTTCCAGTTTCTTCAATTCGCCTGGCTACAGTCTAGTGAGACAAACTGATTTTAGAAACATCCCCCCTTTTTTCAGGGCAAATTGTATCTGCTATGCTGTCTATACATTGCTTAATAAACTCACCATCAATAAATGGTTTTGAATTTTTTGCTATTAAATATGCTACCACATAACTGGTCTTTACAATGGAATCCACCTGAGTTATAACTTTTTGAAAAAAATTTTGTTGAGGAGACAGACTTTTTATCAGTTCTATTTTGTCCTTACGACACAATCTTCCATATGCATTGAATTTGGCAGCATGTTTTTATATATAATGCCTTTTCAAATTATAGTCTTTGAAAACTTGCACAAATTCCCTACAAATTAAGCAAAGTGCCTTCCTATTTGCCTCGACAAAAAAGTAGTGTTTATTTTTCATTGAACAATCTTCCTTCATTCATAATTTTTCTTTTTGGGGGTTCTTTTTTCTTTTGAGATGTTGTAGAAGCCATGCTGGGGTTAAAAAAATAATAATAGATAAGGGACTTTATTTACTTTTATTGTCTTTAAAGATTTTATTTATTTATTTTTAGAGAGAGGGGAAGGGAGGGAGAAAGAGATGGAGAAAAACATCAATGTGTGGTTGTCTCTCACATGGTCCCCACCGGGGACCTGGCCTGCAACCCAGGCATGTGCCCCAACTGAAAATTCAACCAGCAACCGTCGGCTCACAGGTCAGAACTCAATCCACGAAGCCACACTAGCCAGGTCATGCTTTATTTACTTTTGTTATGAAAATTAACTGACAGGAAGAGAGAAAGCAAGGTTTGGGCCCTTCCACAGTCCTCTCTGCTGCTGATGCAGGACGAGTCAGAGGGCTGATTTTAAAGTGTGGCAGGTGATGTGTGAGGTGCCGCTGAGGTGTGGAAATACCTTTAGTAATCAAATAAGAATGCTTACCTGACTTCTAAATAACATTAAATGCTTAACATTGCAATGGTAGGTTGAAATATTATTGATAATTGCTGCCTTGCTACATCACCACGAGCACATGTAATGTCTGATGGTACCAAATCTACTGTCTGTGCCTGGAAGATAACACACTGGGAGACACACACCATTGTAGAACTGAAGCCAATAGCACGAGCATATGTGTGTTTATTTTATGTGATATTACGACATGTATAAATCTCATAATGTTCTAAGAAAATTTACAATTTTGTGTTGGGGCACATTCATGGCCATCCTGGGCTGCAGGGGTTAAACTCACCCCTGGTTTAACATGTTAAGTGCAGCATCAGTCCCCAGAGACTGACAGTGGACTTTTTGTTTGGGCGACATTGGTGCATGGGAACAGCAATATCAAGGTTAAAAAATAAATGTTGTAATTTTAATGAAGTTTTGCACTGGCTGCACCATTGTGCACCTGTTTATACTCTAACTCAACACCCGTTGAGTGGTCGCTGGCCCACTGCCTGAATGGAAAGCCCAGCAAAATTGGCTCTGTGCTTAATGTGTTAATAACTTTCTCTCTCTCTCTCTCTGTCTCTCTCTCTCTGTCTCAGCAGCTGTTATTTTAGTTCAAAATAAAAGCTCCCCTACCTCTTTGTGTGGTCTCCTCACCTCTACCAATTCATCTGCATTCACATACCGATTGACTAAGTGTCTTTTATCATCTACTGAACTGGGCCTCACTGTACCCTACCTCCTTGGGCATTTGGTTTTCACCAATTACCTCACTGCTTCTCTTCTTCTTGAAGGAAGTGGCACGGCTGAAAGGTTAGGTAAGTCAGGCCTGGGCTTGGCCCCCACATCTGCCTGATGCAGCGTTCTGAAACTGAAGACACGGGGCCACAGCAACGCCAGTCACGGCGGTGCATGAGGCATGTGCCGTTGTGTCAGTGGCGTCTGCAAGTGCTGGCCAACGCCACTGCTCTCAGCTTTGCTGGCTTTTTGTCTTTGGCTATAGGTATTTTCAAGTACCACGTTCCCTTTTTTCTTCATTAAAAACGCTACCATACAATAAATGCCTCCCTTTTTCTTGTTAAAAATTAAAGATCAGTGAAGCTACAGAGTAAACCCTCCCCTCCCTACTTCACTCACTTGCCCACCAACACGTACACATACACTAAGTGGCTGCCGGAAACGGTCAGATGTGAGAGGTAGTCTCTAAGCCAGTAACTTGCTTTCTAGTCTTATCACTTCACAGAACTACTCTTGTCGAGGTCAAAGCAGGTCTTAGCTGTCATCTCCGCTGCGGAGCTCTGGTCTGCCTTCCCTTCTCCTGGCCTCCCTGGGACATGCTGCCTACACCTCTACCTGCTTTCTGACATGCTCTCTGTTGGCTGCCTTCTGCCAGCCTTGCTTGCAGAACTCTCCTTATCCCCCAGCTTGTCCCATTTATCACCCTCAAGACCAAGTTCTAATTGGACATTTCTGCTGGGAAGTTGCACATCCACCTTCAACTCAGCAAGTGCCATTTCCTGCCCCAATAATAATCATAACAGTAGCTGCACCCTACAATATAGACAGGAGCTATACTATCCACTTTAAAGATAACAGATGGAGGCTTGGAGAAGTAATTTTCTCCAAAGTCACACAGTCAGTAAGATACCGACCCAGGATTTGTTCTGGGCCTGCCTGAGGGCAGACCCTGACTTCAGCATCCCACACCACTCTGCTTCTCCTACCCTGGATAGAGAAGTGACGATGGCCACAAGATGCCACTACTGCTTCAATTAGTGCAGATATTAAAACCTGACAGCACCAGATTCAGAGCTTTCTCTGTAACCCTCAGTCCAACAATCCCAAGGCTTATATGTTAGAGGCGGAAAAACCATAGAAATACAGAATCTATAGACTCCAGCTGTACGAGGCCCTGGTCAGGCCAGCAATGAACAGAGGGCCCTTCTGGGTACCACCTTCCACGAGGAACAGTGACTGGAGGAAAGACTAGAGAAATGGCTGGATGGTCTGCAAGCCACTCACCCCAAGAGGGTGAGATCCAGGGAGATCACTTTCATTGAAGAGGTCATTCTGAACAATCTCCCAAAGATGAAAATGACATGAGCTCATTACAAGACTTTTCTTTTTTAAACTTATTTCATTATGTTATTACAGTGGTCGTCCCGTTTCCCCCACTCTATTCCCTCGCGCCTCACACCCTGCACCCCCCATTCCCCGCCCTGTAGTTTTTGTCCATGGGTCATACGCGTAAGTTTCCTGGCTTCCACATTTCCCATTCTCTTCTCAACCTCCCCCTGTCCGTTTTCTACCTACCATTTACGCTACCCATTCTCTGTACTTTCTCCTCCTCTCTCTCTCTCCCATTCCCCTGCTGATATCCCTCCATGACTTACATAAATCCCTTTAACAGTTCATATAATAAAGGCTGGGTGATGATGAACTCCTTGAACTCGACCTTATCTGAGAAGCACTTTATCTGCCCTTCCATTCTAAATGAAAGCTTTGCTGGATAGAGTATTCTTGGATGTAGGTCCTTGCCTTTCATGACTTGGAATACTTCTCTCCAACCCCTTCTTGCCTGAAAGGTCTCTTCTGCGAACTCAGCTGACAGTCTTATGGGAATTCCTTTGTAGGTGATTGTCTCCTTTTCTCTTGCTGCTTCTAGGATTCTCTCCTTATTTTTAATCTTGGGTAATGTCATTATGATGTGTCTTGTTGTGTTCCTCTTTGGGTCCAACTTCTTTGGGACTCTCTGAGCTTCCTGGACTTCCTGGAAGTCTATTTCCTTCACCAGCTTGGGGAAGTTGTCCTTCATTATTTGTTCAAATAAGTTTTCAATCCCTTGGTCTTCCTCTTCTCTTTCTGGCACCCCTATGACCTGGATGTTGGGACATTTATAGATGTCCCGGAGATTCCTAAGCCTCTCCTCATGTTTTTGAATTCTTGTTTCTTCATTCCTTTCTGGCTGCTTTTCTCTTCCTTCTGGTCCATACCATTGATTTGAGTCCCAGTTTCCTTCCCATCACTATTGGTTCCCTGTACATTTCCCCTCATTTCTCTTGGTGTATTCTTCATATTTTCATCTAATATGTGACCAAATTCAACTAATCCTGTGAGCATCCTGATTACCAGTGTTTTGAACTGTGCATCTGATAGGTTGGCTCTCTCTCTGTTGCTTATTTGTATTTTTTCTGGAGTTTTGATCTGATCTTTCATTTGGGCCATCCTTCTCGTTCTTTGTGCACCTGTTACTTTAAGGGGTGGAGCCTTAGGTGTTCACCAGGGTGGGCAACCCACATCACTGTGTTGTGATGTTGCCTGTGAGGGCGGGGCCTGAGACAGAATAATGGCGCTTGCTCCACTCCCTGCCAACTCCCAGTCACCTCGCTCAACACGCACAAGCAATTTGGGGATCCCCCGGTCCACCAGTCTCGCCCGGTGTGTCTGGGTCGGCCAGTCAAAGGATTTTCTGGGTGCGCTGGCTGCGGGTTTCGCCGAGTGCGGCCGGCTGGCCGAAGGCCTCTCCGGGCAGCTGCAGCATTTCCCCCACCACTCCACAAACTGCTGGTTCGCTGCGAGCTCTCTGCCTGGCTCCACCCGGCTTACCGGTCTGGATAAATGTGTCTTCTTTAACTTCTTGGTTGTGGGACTTTCAAACAGTTTGATTTTCTGTCAGATCTGGTTGTTTTTTGTTTTTAAATTGGTGTTCCTTCTTTTGGTTGTGCGAGGAGGCATAGTGTGTCTACCTACGCCTCCATCTTGGCTGGTAGTCCGGACTTTTTTTTGTGATACTGAGGTTGTGGGAGGAAGAACAGATCCTTGTGAAAAGACAAGGTTTATATTTAACGTGAACATGATGACTATTTGCAGGGGTTGGGATAAGCTTTAGACTCACAGGGATGCCCAACCTTTTGGCATCTCTGTGCCACACCCGAAGAAGAGTTGTCTTGGGCCACACATTAAATACATTGTGACACGTAATCACAAGAAAATCTCATGTTTTAAGCAAATTTATGATTTTGTGTTAGGTCACATTCACAGCCATCCTGGGTTGCATACTGCCTGCTGGCCACAGGTTGGACACCCCTGCTTAGAGGGATTAAAAAGCTTTTATGATATACCACTATTCTGCAACTCTCAGATCAATGTGTACCTGTCAAAGTTCATTTAAAAGACTGGTTTACTGTATGTCCATTATACATCAATAAAAACACTTACTGTTAAAAAACAGTAACAGTAAAAAATCTGGCTCTTTCTTTTGAAATAGCAGCAGCGGGAAGGGTAACAGGCAGAGCGGCCACTCATGTGCAGCCTGTAATACTGTGTCCTCGTGAAATTACTAATAATGCGATACCCATACTCCATCTTTAACTATCTTTTAGTAGGGAAGCTCTAGGACCACTGTGAAAATAGTCTTTAATTTTAAAACTTATGTTCTAGATGAATGACCTTGAAAATAAAGATGGACCTATCCTTTTGATGTTAGGGGACTCTCTCTCAGATACAGGCAACAAGGGATTCAATCTGATAACCAAACTCTTTGTGGTAAGCACAGGTAATATCCATTCATTCTATTTGTTCCCTCAATACAGGAAAAACACATTAGGTAACTTGATCTAACTAAAAAACTAAGAATTAATATTACTATAAAAGTACCCTAAAATATGTAAGTTCTATTAATGAGATAAGAAAAAGATTTCTGTGGAAGAAACTAATGTACTGAAGATATGTTACTGTTTTATAAATCCAAATGCACACTCTATTTTTTTTACTCAATCAAAGATAGTCTCTTTAATAAACAGTGTTAGGAAAAATAGATATCCACAATCAAATTGGACCTCTATCTCACACCACTCACAAAATGAAACCAAATGTTGCCCTGGCTGGCATAGCTTGGTGGATTGAGCGCAGGCTGTGAACTAAAGGGTCGCGGTTCGATTCCCAGTCAGGGCACATGCCTGGGTTGCATGCCAGGTCCCTGGTGGGGGCCACATGAAGGGCAACCACACATGGATGTTTCTCTCCCTCTCTTCCTTCCCTTCTGTCTAAAAATAAATAAATAAAATCTTAAAAAAAAAAAGAAACCAAATGGATTACTGATTTTTTTTGTTTCACTTGTTTATTTTTTTTAATTTTAGATTGTTGTTGATATGTATGTATTTATTGCCATTTTATTATTCATATTTTTTACCTTTTTTTCCTTCTTCTTAAAGACCCTTTAACATTTCTTGTAATACTGGTTTGGTGGTGATGAATTACCTTAGTTTTTTCTTGTCTGGGAAGCTTTTTATCTATCTTTTGATTTGATTTGATTTTTTAAAAGATTTTATTTTTAGAGAGAGGGGAAGGGAAGAAGGAAGAGAGGGAGAGAAACATCGATGTGTGATTCCTTGCATCCTGTACGCCCCCAACTGGGGACCTGGCCTGCAACCTAGGCATGTGCCCTGACTGGGAATTGAACTGGAGACCTTTTAGTTCACAGGCTGGTGCTCAGTCCACCGAGCCACACCAGCCAGGGCTCTGTCCTTTGCTTTTAAATAACAGCCTTACTGGGTAGCGTAATCTTGGTTGTAGATCCTTGCTTTTCATCACTTTGAATATTTCTTGCCATTCCCTTCTGGCCCGCAAAGTTTCTTTTGAGAAATCAACTGATAGTCTTATGGGAGCTACCTTGTAAGTAACTACTTGCTTTCCACTTGCTGCTTTTAAGATTATCTTTGTCTTTAATCTTTGGCATTTTAAATATAATGTATCTTACTGTAGGCCTCTTTGGGTTCATCCTGTTTTGGACTTTCTAACCTTCTCGTACTTGTATGTCTGTTTCCTTCACCAATTTTCTGTCATTTTTTCAAATGGGTTTTAATTTTCTTGTTTTCTCTCTTCTTCTGGCACTTCTATGATGTGAATGTTGCTCCCACTATCCTCATTTTTAAATTCTTTTTTTCTTTTTGCTGTTCTAACTGGGTGTTTTTTGTTTCCTTATATTCCAAACTGCTGATCTGATTCTTGGCTTCATCTTCTCTACTACTGATTCCCTGTAAATTATTTGTTATTTCAGTTAGTATATCCTGGACTGGTTCTTTTTTTATGGTTTCCATGTCCTTTTTTATGCTATTGAAGTTCTCACTAAACTTCTTTAGCATCCTTATAAACATGGTTTTGAACTCTGTACCTGTTAGTTTGCTTGCCTCTATTACATTTAGTTCTTTTTCTTGTTCTTTTACTTGGGATCTGTTTATCTCCTCATTTTGAATGCCTCCCTGTGTTTGTTTCTATGTATTAGGCAGAGCGGCTATGTCTCCTGGACTTGGCCTATTGTAGTAGGTATCCTGTAGGGTCCAGTGGCACAGCCTCCCCATACACCTCTACTGGGCAGTCCAGGTACAACCTCTGTATGGGCTGTGTACACCTTCCTATTGTAGTTGAGCCTTGATTGCTATTGGCAACTATCATTCGATTGGAGGGAATGACCCCCAGGCTGACCGACTTCGAGGACTAGCTCGGACCACCATGGAGGATCAGTTGTGCAGGGTCCCACCGAATCTACCTCTTGAATGCATGACCTGTGGAGCTGGTTGGGTAGTGCTTCAATATGGTCTGAAGCTGTCCACCAGGTGCACTGGCTCTGGGGCCTCCTGGGAGATGCAGGCCAAGGTCAGCTGCGGCCTGGCATGAGTAACAAAACTATCTGCAGATGGCTGCTATTTGTGTGGGGCTTGAAGTGCCCAGGAGAGGCCAAGTTCTGAACCAAGGCCAGCTGGACTAGTTCTAGACCTAAGGCTACAGAGCAAGAGTTTTGGGGCATGCTGAGGCCAGATGCTGTTCTTTGAGAGATTTTAGGAAAATATGAAGCATGAATCAAGACAGACTGGACACAGGTTGGGTAGGCACTCAAGATGGGTGGGGTAGGATCTCAGGGAATCACCAGGCAGGGCTAATAATGTGAGCCAGATTGCTAGAGACTCAGATATGGTGCCAGCCTGATGGCTCTGTGAGGGGAGGGCTCAGAAAAGGAACAATGGCCTCTGCCAGCATTTCAGTCTGGGAGAAAGCTGTCTTTACAGCTCTCGCCTGGACGCCAGACAATTTAGTTCCTTCCTGTATGTCCCTGCTGCCTCAGCGCTGGAGCTCAGAGGGAGTGAGTCTGAGTTATAGACTCTTTAAAAGGAACTGCCTGGGACTCCCAGAAGCCCTCTGTCTCACTCAACCACAATCCCTACTAGTTTTTACATCCATCATTTATGGGAGCTCTTCTTCCTGGCACTGAAACCCTGGGCTGGTAGGCCTAGTGTGGAGCTGGGAACCCTTGTTCCTCAGGGGGAGTTCTCTGAAGCCAAAATATCCCTCCTGATTTTTATCTGTCTCACATAAATGTGGGACTAGCCCATTCCATGTCTTTGCCCCTACTAGAAGTCTTGATGTGGTTCCTTCTTTATATCCATAGTTGCAGGACTTCTGTTCAGCCAGAGTTCAGGTGATCCTGAATGATGGTTGTTCTGCAGTTCCTTTGTAATTTTGATGTCCCAAATGCATGTAGTTCTAAGAGGACTCTATATAATCATCTTCACATCACTGCAATAGGAAGTTCTCTACAGAAAACTCCTGGACTCTGGGGATGTCAGTTTTTTTTGTCATATGGCTGCAGAGTTCCCTGCTCCTTATGTAAACCAAAGGTAAACCTTCTTGGTACATCAATGAGAAAAGTATTTAAATAGGCTTGGAGTAACATGCATTGGGATGGTTGATACAGGACTGAAAGGAAGATGCAAAAATGTTTAGGATGTAAAGGATTAAATAGAAGTACAGCTAGGCCATTTATTGCTTTTTACATTTGATCCTGGAAGTTACCCATTGGCCTACCTGTGTATGTATGTGTGATATGTAGACTTCTAAGATGGCTCCCAGTGACCTCACCTCCTCGTATTTGTGTTCTTATGGAATTCTCTCTCCTGAACTGTGGACAGGACCACATTGCTAATGACCAGACTATTGCAGAATAGATGGGATGTCACTTCCAGGAGTAGGTCACAAGAGACAGACTTCTGTCCTGCCAGCTTGTTTTCTCTCTTGCCTTCTTCCATGCTCACTCTAGGGAAGTCAACTGTTTTGAGTTGCTTTAGAAAGGGGATCCACGAGAGGCTGCTGGCCACATCCAGCAAGGAACTTGCAATACTCAGTTCAACAGGTTGTGAAGAAATGAATCTTGCCATCAACCACCTCAGTGAGCTTGGAAGCAGATCCATCTTCAGCCCTGGTCAGTAGCTTGAGTGCAGTCCTTTGAGAGCCAGAGAACCCAACTGAGCTACACCCTGAAGCCTGACCCATAGAAACTGTGAGCGAGTCATTTGTTACCAAGGAAAAGATAACTAATAAAGTATGCAGAACTCCAAAGCAGGGGTCAGCAAACTTTTTCTGTAAAGGGCTAGACAGTATTTTCAGGTCTGTGAACCCTACGGTCTCTGCAGCAGCTACTGAACTCTGTTGTAGCAGCACAAAAGTAGCCACAGACAGTATGTAAATAAATGGATGTTGCTGTGTGCCAATAAAACTTTATTTACAAAAACGGGTAGTTTTTTGGCTCACTGGCTGTTGTTTGCCAACCTATGCTCTAAAGTACAGGTTGTACAGAAATACTATTTTTTGAGTTAAAATGATCTCCATTTTACTACTGTGTTAAAAATTATTTAAATAATTAAACAAAAGCTCAATCTAGCACAATTACACAATAGTCACAGAAAGCTGAAAGGAAAACAGTAGACGTCTAATAAACTTCTGACTTTGGTCAGTAATCTAAAAAACACAAGTATCTTTTATGACAAATGGCTACCTCTATTTGCATTTTGACATGGAAAAGCTGAAGTCAAATGCTGGAGCTAAATCTGACCCAGAAGAGCACCTACTGAATTATTGTACATCACAACTCTGACCACAATAGCCGCTGAGACACGCACTGGCTTTCCCCTCATGCAGCATGCTGTTCCACAGTGAGAACAGAAGCTTACCTTTGCTTTTTGACAGTGGTGATGGTGGCTGCTCTGTAAACACGTCTAGGGCTGGGGGGTCGTGGTGGTCGAAATCTTTGTCCATGGCTTCTATGAGACTGGTGATGTCGGAGTCTTCTGAGCTGTGCCTTGTGCTGCTGGCACGTTCTGAGTGGGGAGGGTGTGCAAGGGGGGTGGGTGACAGCCTTCCGGGCTGTGGCTCCTGGTGCTGAGGCACTGGTGGCGGCGGTGGAGGAGGAGACGGCTGCTCCAGCGTGCCGTGGACGTGGTGTTGGCTGCTGTGCTGGCTCTGTTTTGTGCCTTTGGCCTTTCTGCCTGCTGTGTGACCCTGAGCCACTGTGTTTGAGTCAAGGACTGGGGGGCCTGCTTTGCTAGCAGACTGAGCAGAATTCCTGCTAGAGGTACTGGAACTGTTTTTGGCTCTGACATTATCCACGTCAGCTGAGTTTCTACTGCTGTGACTGTTGTGTGAATGGATGGACGGGCCACACTGCTTATGACTCCCTGTACCAGGTCGGGATGATGAGCCACCTGTGCCACAGAAGCCCCGACTGTGACTGGAGTCGCAGCTGAGTGTGTTCAAGCTGAAAAAGGACAAAGTGCTGTCAGTAAGTAGCAACCTATAAAAGCTTAAATAAAAATCTTTATTTCATCAGTAAAACTATCACAAATATAAATATTCCAAGGAAAAACAAGAAATGAGGACACTCCTCCCAACTCTATATTGTCTATTCTTTTTGAAAACTTAGGAATTGAGTCACAGTCTAATATTTTAACCCTCACTAATATAATGAAAACATGATTATTTGCTGTAAGTTCTTAGTAACTGAGAGTTGCATACAGTGTGTTATTAAGTAATTAAAACTAAGATTTTTTTCCTCCTGAGTAAAGATGAAAGAGAGAGCTATTTTTCTTTTATTTACATCAGCCAAATCTATATATACTAGGATCTATTTTCAGCCTGTAAACATACTTTCCTTCAGATGAAATACCAATGATTCTCCTGAGATCAAATGGTCTTCCCACGTCAAAGGGCGGGTTTGAGGCCTCAAAGGACAGTCGCCTTCGAAATGGCTCCCAAATTCCTTGAGCTTCTAAATAGGCTGTTCCAATGACCAAAAGAAAGAGGAGACTGCGGGGACAGAGAGGGAGAATCCGGATTCATGTGTCAGTGCAGGAGTAACCAAATTGGATTTAAAGGCAGGGTTTCTTGGCAAAGTACAATATGATGTAAAAAACACAAAGATGTCTAGGAAAGTTTTAAATGGACAAGACAAAAAACAAAGCACTGTGGGTAAAAGTTCGCACACCAATTTTTATAGAATGCCAATTTACACTAAGGCTCACACAGGGGAAATGATTATTTATATCAGAACAGTCACTAAAGGATACTTTTCCTTTTATCAAGAAACAGCTTTTATCTTTTTAACTTAATTTTTAACTCTGGGTCAACTCTATTTCCTTAAAGAATGTGTGGAGTAACTATGTAAATTAACTTAAAGGTGAGTATATCTGATTCTCAAAACACAAATATACTTGATAAATTAGGAATTTCCCCTTTAAGAAATTAACATATACTTAATTTATTTAGCAAATTTCAAAGGCAGACAAACTTTTATCACATATGCCACCAAAAGGGCTCAGTTTTGACTGCTTCCACTAGACGTGGAGCAGATATGTAAGCCAGACTGTCTATTCATGGAAGGTTCTCCAGCACTCAGAACATGACTGTCATATGGCGGGCACTCAATGAACAATGTCAAGTGATGCTAAATACCAACTTCAAAAGAAGACAAATACCTCATTACTCCTGAGATGAGAATATACAGAGCCAGCTCCCAGTTGGGTCTGGGTAGGGCTTCTGCACAGGTTGCTAACATATGGTATGGAAGGGATGCATTCAATACAAACACAAATTCAGAGCCACCGGTTGTTATAAACTTCAGTTCACGAATAACCCTAGAAGCTGTGAAATCAGGAGTAAACCTAAAACAGAATGATGGCAGTAAGACCAAATTTTAAAAATATACTGCAAGCAGTTTAAACATAATATCAGATCCATATGCCTTTGAAACATAACAGAGAATTTGATACTTTTATTTTACTTCTTCATTTTAAGATCGAGAAAGTTGTTTCCCATGAGGTTAATAACAAAACAACTATATTCTGTAGGTAACTGGAGAAATAACATAAAAAGTACAACAGTCTGCTCCCTGCAATGATTAATTCAGAAAGCGGTCTCTAAGCTTCCTTCCCTTCCCTTCTCCTTTCTCTAAATCCACACCGTTCTCCCAGGATACATTCCCAATAATGCCTTTAAAAAACCCCATCTAAGACCCTGTGGTCTTTCATTTGCTGCAGTGCTGCTTTCTTCCCAATTATTGTGTTTTTATGTTTGCTAGCTGTACGTTCCCCAACCAGACCATGTGCACACGAGGAAGGTATCCTATTCCTCACTGTTCCTTCAACAGAGTAATAAATGTAGTAACTTGTGAGGTCAATGTCCACTCAAGATCATGACACTGTCATTCAATTAAGGGGACAAGGCTACATTTTCTTACATAAACTTTACAACATAACAAGTTATCAATTAGTTAGAACATGCTGTAACTATTATTTATACAGGAATTAAAACTGTTTAGACAAAAATACTACATATTCTTACATGGTACAACATGGAAAAACTGCACATGTGATATGTCTGCTTTATTGCTGAGACTGTGAACTTATAGTCACCAACACCTTCTGCTTTAACACAACCCCCAAAATAATTCTGAAACTGGCTTCTAAGATTATCTGATCCACTCTGGAGACAGAAGTTTTACAATATTGAAAACAAAGACATAAAAAAATAACCAGACTAAGTAAAAAAATAACCAGACTAAGTGGGGAAAAAAAAGTAAATATATTTGTGGATAAAGACCTATTTTTTAAGCATGAGAACATTTTGCAGTTTGAATAACTCTAGTATAAAAAGTTAATGGGAAGCTAGTATTCATTATACCTCATCAGAAAATACTTACAATATAATTATGTCTTTAGAGGCATTGGCGCTTAGTGCAAACCCTTGACAATTAACAACTTTGAAGCCATATCCCTCACATGAGTACCCACTGACTTCAATGGTTTCTATGTAAATTTGAAGTTGTCCTGTATTTTCTACTTTAAATGTTCTTTTCAATGTGAAATTTGGTTCTCTCAGTTTCAAACCTAAAGGAAAAAAAATGCAGAGTGAATATAAATCTTGCAACCAGGAGCCCCAGGTCCAAATGATGAACGTTTCCACATGAATGCATCTGGAGATTATGAAGTAACTCCTCGTACCAAAAAATTCAGCTTTACCCCGATGTCAGCAGGAAGTACTCCACTTTGTCCTTTTAGATGCCAAAAGTTTGACTTTGCTTTATCTTTTACACTTAGAATAAGTCATCTAAGGCATGAAATGAATATTGGTACTTTAAATATACATATATATTTTTGGTAGATTTTATTTATTTATTTTTAGAGAGGGGAAGGGAGGGAGGGAAGGAGGGAGAGAAATATCAATGTGTAGTTGCCTCTCATGCACCCCCTACTGGGGACCTGGCCCTGCAACCCAGGCACATGTCCTGACTGGGAATTGAACCAGCTACCCTTTTCACAGGCCGGCACTCAATCCACTGAGCTGTATCAGCTAGGGTGGTACTTTAAATCTTTTAAGATCCAAATCACACAACCCTGAAAGCAAGTCAGGGTGTTTCCTTAAAACTGTGAAGTATTCATCAGTGATACACACATGTGCACGGACAGAAATGCTATTCTTGTTTTTGGAATTAATTACAGCTGAAAGCAAATGCTGAAGTTTGTGCCTGTGGACCTGTTAGTGATACTCACTATCTGTACAATCTTTTAATAATGCTTCTGTGACTTTAAAGCGTAAGGAACTTCCTGAGCCTGGAAGCTTGCCCGCCACCTTCAAGCTCTCAGTTGTCCCTTGTCCTTGGACCATCAGAGCATCCATCACGGTCAGGTTATTCCTATGCGAGAACAAGAATCACAGATTTTTCATCACTCTCGGCTTTTTAGCTAAGATCAAGTGAAGAACTATAGATTTTTCTTCTATTATATTTGCACAATACTTTGATCTATAATTTTACGATGATTTTATAAGCCACCATGTAGAAATTAATATAGTAAACTTAAGAGTAAGACACGTATACTTTAACAATTTAAAAATATTTACACAAAGAAGAGCAAGTTTTAAATTTTTAAGTCATACATGGCACAACAAGACACTTCAGGTTTTTTAGCTATAAACATAATCACAAAATAATGTTTCATCATGCATTGTGTGCATGGGTGTGTCTTGGACAAAGTAAAAAACCATTTCCAGATATTAAATATGCAAACTCATATTGAAACAAATCAAGTAAGAACTTCTACAGAAGTGCTAAAAATTACCCTATACTTAAATCACAGACCATACCTCATTATGATTAGTGAAGAAACAGTTCTGTTGTGAGCTGGAGTAAACCTCACTCTGACAGACCTCTTTTCTCCAGGTTTTAAAATGACGTTGTAGATAAAATGTCGAGAGACGCCCGTTGTGAGTCTTGGTGAACTTGGCAGTGGGTGAGCCTTGGATCATTGGGTAGCAAAGAGCAATCATTAATACAGTCTTTGGAAAAATGGTTTTTCCTTTACCCCATCTACAGCCCAGTATTACTAGCTTCTTGAGTTGATTGACTATGTAAACAACTTTCTCTCTTATGAGTTAAACACTGGTTAGCTGATAAGCAGAGCTAGGCAGCCAGTGCATTCAGTCCCCAAATGGGCTTTATTCCCAGGACACTGAAGGGGATAGGTGTCAAAGTCTTCATGTTTGTATTAGGCATGTTTTTATATACAGATCTTTTAACTTTGAAATATAACATACAGAAAAGGACACAAACCTAAGATAAATAGCTCAATGTTTCAAAACAAAGCAAACAGCTGTGTAACCAACATCCAGTACCCCAGAGTCCTCCCCACCTGCCATCACTGCTGTCCTGCCTCTGAGGGGTATCTGCTGAAGGGTCTTAAGGCTGCATCATTTTTTTTTATTTGCAAAAATATTTCCAATTCATGTTATTCTGTCTTTGAATTTTATTTTGAAAACTAAGCATGTTTTCATTATGAAACTATTTCATAAACACCTTGTGATTTAATGTTTGACAAATAGATAAGTTTAATAATCAAAATATGACTTCTTGACAGCCAGTTACAGATTATTAAAAGAAAATCAAGTGGTCCTTGGATTCCGTCCCTCGCCTTTTTGCTATCCTCTCTAACTTGAGTCCCCACCGAGCCAACCATGACGGGGTTCCCGTGCACCCTGCTGCTTCTGCTGGCTGCCCTGGCCTCGGCTTCTGCAGCTAGCACCAGCCCTGGCAAGCCTCTCCTGCCCAGTGGCCTGGCAGAGATAGATGTCCATGAGGAGGGCGTACAGCAGGCGCTCAACTTTGCCCTGAGCTAGTACAACAAAGTGAGCAATGACGCCTCCCACAGCTGCGCCACGCGGGTGGTACACGCCTGCAAGCAGGTTGTGGCTGGGCTGAACTACTTCTTGGATGGGGAAATTGTTTGCCAAGTCCTAGCCCAACTTGGCAAGCTGTCTCTTCCATGTCCAGCCACACCTGAGGAAGAAAGCACTCTGTTCTTTCCAGATATACACTGTCCCTTGGTTGGGCAAGACCTACATGGTGAAGTCCCGCTGCCAGGATGCACAGAGGACATGTGGTAGGCTGGGCCACACTGACTGCCTCTCACACTCCCCCAATCTAGTGGAGGTTTCTCAGTGTGCTGGTCCCGAAAGACAAATAGAGAAGGCTTCTTGAGCATCATCTGAACAGCTAAGTGGCTCTAACTTATTTCTTTCTTTTAATTGCTTTCTAGATGCACCATCCCTGGTGCACATGTTCTGCACCTATCCTACACAATAAAGAGTAACATCAGCTTAAACAAGAAAAAAAAAAAAGAAAAAGAAAATCATAGCTCATACTTCAGGATATACTGCTGTGACTTTTAAGTAACATTGTTTTAAGTTTTTGTGGGAAGGGTTGGCAGCACTTGGCTGTGAATGTCCATGCTCTTCATGGCTCTGCTCATGTGGAAAGGAGAGGGAGTTCTGTATGACTTTTCTCCTCCACTCGGCAGTTAGGGCTTATACATAGAGATCTACCTACCTGCATTTGCGTGATTCTACAAACATGACTTGCAGTCAGCTGACTTAATGCAGCACACTACTTCTTAACTCTTCTGCTTCTGAGGCACATTTTTTCCCTCTAACATTCTTTTCCACTAATGTCTCTGGGGCAAAAGAATATTCTGACTGCTCTAAATGGTACATAAGTTCCCCTTTAAATAAACTATTCTGGGTACTAGATGGCCACATCATATATTCCCGACAAACATTAGCTAATATAAACTCTATTGACTTGGGGAATACTTTAGATGTTGTGATGCCTCAGAGAGAGCATTAAGGGCCTCAAAAATTCTCCATAATTTTGTAGTGGTGGTTTTCACAGAGTGACCCACTCACCCCTGGGGATCTCAGAGATCTTTTCAGGGCATCCATGGTGTCAGAACAATTTCCCCAATACTGACAGACACTATCTGCCTTTTTTCAGTGTGCTGACATTTGTACTGGTGGCCAGCAAAAGCAACGATGGGTAAATCTGCCGACCCTTTAGCACAAAGCAGGGCAGTAGTATCAACTTCCTGAGAAGCCACTGTATTCTTCACTGCATGCACATGAAGTTAATGGAAGCAAGTTCTGGATTAAACAGTAGTAAACATCAATCTTATTAAGTCTCAACCCCTGGGTACATGTCTTTTTAACATTCTGTGTGATAAAATGGGCAATATGCATAAAGCTTTCATTTGAGATGCAAACTGAACTCACTGCTTTTTTCTCATGGAACACCATTTATACCTGAGAAAATGACTGACAGGCAACCTATGGCTATTCAGATGGGGGTGTTGGTAGACATTTTAATGAAAATACAGTGCATTTGTCACTTTAGGGAAAACAACTTAAGTATTTGCTGCCAATGATACAATTCCAGCATTTGAGCAGATATGGAAAACAAGGTATCATACATCAAAAAGAGAACAAAAACCAAAGTTAACATGTGTGTAAAGGAAGAGACAGGGAGGATTAAGACAGCCTCATCAGTGAAGGCTTCACAGCTAGCAGGTCGGCATGAACAGAATGTTTAGGGATGGTTGTGCAACCTGGCAGAGCTGAATGAAGTGAATCGAGGCTAAGAGACTTCAGCAGTTTGTAGGTGGCTTTAGTTCCAAGTGCCAATTTCCTGACTGGTACATACCCTACATTATGGCCTTATAAAATGAGTGGTTAGCGGCCGCTCATCTTGACCTGTATGATAAAGAATTATTTGTTCTTAGAAAACTCATTTGATGTACACATTTATTGATTCAAGGGTATCTACTGAGTGAAAATTATGCTCCTGTACTAAGGCATGAAAATAGCCAGCAATGGGTCTGGCATTCATGGAGCTTACGATTTTTTTTTTTCCTCACCCCACCATTAGCTTACAATTTTTTTAGAAAGTATACAAAATAAAAATTTTAATGACCAAGCACAATATTTTGAGGTTTAATAAAAATAAATTTTATTAGTACATACCTCATGGTCCTGATACATAACCTTTATTGTGGATAGGAAGCTACTATAATTAAGCACAGAATATGGATAGAGGCAAAGATGTGAGACACAGGGTGCATTTTATTTCCCTATTTTCTTAATCTGTATGCAGAACATATATGAAAAACTAGGCTGGTCTCAGAGGAAGGACTGAAAATTGGTAAAGTAGCAATAACGTAAGATATCCAGATGAAACCAACTTACTAACAGAAAGAAGTGATGATTAGAAACCACTTCTGATGAAAGGAAAAGAAAGTGTCAAAACAGGACTGCATTTGAACATCAAGAAGACAAGAATGGTAACTACAGAAGGAATATACAACTTATCCACAGACAATGAAGACAACGAAACTGTTGAAGATTTTGCTGATTCAGCCATCAACTGAGACAGGGACTGCAGCCGAGAGATCAAGAGAAGGCGGAGACTAGGAAGGGCGGCAAGGGAAGACTAAGGAGAGATCACCATGAGCAAAGATATACGTCGTTGGAGACCAAGGCTAAGATCATGCATGACCTCATATTCCCCGTAACTATGTACAGATGTGAAAGTTGGACAGTGGAGAAGGCTGACAGGAAAAACATGAATTCATTTGAAATATGGTGTTGGAGAGCTCCATGGATACTGTGGGGCTGCCAGAAAGATGAACAAGTGGGTCCTAGAGCAAATTAAGCCTGAAACATCACTGGAAGCAAAAATGACAAAACTGTCCTACTTTGGGTACATCACGAGAACACGGGTTTCTTTGCAAAAGGCAGTAGTGCTGGGAAAAGCAGAAGGCAGACAGCAGGAAAAGAGGGAGAGCATACAGGGGCTGGACTGACTCCATAAAGAATCTGTAGGTGTGAGTCTATAGTTGCTGAGCAGGGCTGCTAAGGACAGGAAACTGTGGAATCTCTCATTCACGGAGCCAACAGTAGCTGGAGCACCGAACACACACAGACGCACCTCAATGCAGTGTCTGAATTTCTAGCAGCCATTACGATAAACAGTCATGTGCTTAATATTTAATGCCTACAAACAGGAAGCTGCTTCTACCCAGTGTCCCTCATGTCGACCTAAATCCAACCCATTCTGCCTGGGAGTTTACTTCTAGAACCTTTACTGACCTCTTCATAACTTGCTCTTTGGCCAAATATTAGGGCAGTTAATAGTTTTTCTGCCACACGAGCGCTGACCGTATCATAGAACTATTTCTGTGGAATAGTATAAAGTTCAAATACTTACACTGTTTCTGAAGACTTGGAATTCTAGTGTTCTTAAATCTATCTTTGCCACCTTACTCAAGTTAAACCTAAAATAAAAATGCATACATTTTTCTTTGTAAGCAGCATCATAATTAAATGGGTTATACAGTAATTATTAAGTCTATGTTTTGTTTGCAAGTAATCTTTTGGCAGATTTGAGATCTATATTATCAGATTAATAGCCTTCACAGCTTAAGAGTTAATATTTTGTTCACTTGTTAAAAGTAAAATATTTGAAAAGTTCCACTTGCTTTCTTTATCATTTTTTTAATCCTCACTGAGGATATGTTTACTGATTTTAGAGAGAGATGGGGGGGGGAGAGAGAGAGAGGAAGGGGAGGGTGCAGAGAGAAACATCGATTCGTACACGCCTGGACTGGAGGTCAAACACGCAACCTAGGTTTGTGCCCTGACTGGAGATCAAACCTGCGGCCTTTTGGTGTATGTACAGGACGATTTTCCAACTAATTACACCATCTGTACAAAGATGTTCAACATTACTTTTTCTTGTCTTAAACTGAAAGCTTTTCCATATGCTTTACATAACATGAATCTCTTCCCAGAACCTTCTCTCCACTTTAATTACAGATTCAGAATTTCTTTAAGCTGAATCTATTACTGTTATGAGCTGCAACAGAGTTTTAAATGTGTAAAGCAAAATTCAGTGCTAATACAGAAACATTTTGATTACCTAAAGCAATGCTTACCTTGATATTAACTTATCTACAAAGACTGAAGGACTGGAATATAAGGCCACGGGTATAAACTGAATATAAACAGGAACATCTGCAGGATTTTCTAAAGTAATTTCTTCTTCCTTAAACAAAGTAACCAAACAGTAAATGAAAGATTCCCAAAGTTATGAGTAAGAGCAGGTACTTTACAAACCCTATTATGTATTTCCAAAACCCAATGTCATTCTGCATACTTACTGAAGAGCAGTTGGTATTAGTGAGTGGAAATTTCAAGTGCCGGGGTGAATTAAGTATGGAAGGCCAGGAGAGCTCAGCAGTTATTTTTGATAGTATATTTTTTTGAAGATCTGTATTTACTTCAAATAAAGCACTCAATCTAGAAAAAAATTTTATAAGTTACTGGATCAAAATGAAATATTTGAATTTTCTGAAAACAAGAAATTCTATCAGGCTTGTGTACTTGAGACATTTTATCTGGCTCTGGATAAACAGGTTTATTTGCTCTAATACTTTACTATGCATAGAGACATGTATGAAGTTGTCTCTATTTTGGCACCAAGAGCTGCCAAAATATGTATCACTTGATCACTGTACTGTTTTTCTTTCACTGAATATGTAAAGAAAAAGACAAGCACATATGCATAACACATTATGGGGATCCTGAAACACCTTGCATGCCTAGTGGAAAGACCTAGACACTAAGATCAGGATGCTAAGAACATTTTCAGTACAACTAAGGAGAAGGCAGCACATTGCTTGGCATATGGCTTTTCCCTCTTGAAATAAAAAACAAAACAAAATCCTAATATGCAATGAAGATGTCAGCTGGAAGGTAATCCATAGGAGGGTTTTGTGTAGCTATTTGTGAAGTTATCAGCAATACTCAGGACCTCATTTAAACATTTCCCTACTTATGAGTGTTTATAAACCAGCTGTTTAGAACTCAGAACATATTTTCTAAGGAAACAATATTATAAATGGGGCTAAGGTCACTCGACCCAAAGAATGAAACCTATTTAAACCCCAAATGACACCAAATTAGGGTGTTCCAATTATTGGTAAGAGCACAGGCTTTATAAGACTAGTAACAGAAATTCTCTGTAACACACACACTGACAAGGTAACACACGGCAGGAGAAAGGAGCACGCCCCACTCACTGTGCAACTGGGCCCTAGAGGCACAGAGCAGACCAGGAGCCTCAGTCTTTAGCAACGGAATGCTGGGCACACAAAAAAGCAGGCGAGGGTTCCATCAGGTGGAAGGTGGCAGCGCTCCACCTTACTTATTTGTAGTAGAATGTTAAAGTTTGGAGACTGCCTATACACTCCAATGTCCACTGTGGAAATGTAGGGGGACCAACAAGTATTTTAATTAGTGTTCTAATTAGTGTTCTCTTAGCTCATTACAAGTCTCTCTGTACTTACTTTAATCATTTGAAAGTAAAAATTTAATTTTCTGTGTAAAAACTTTGTATGGCAGATAGTTCAGATAAACAGAAATCTTCAGATTTAACTATTAGAGGTTTGAAAATTTTATATTACTATAAATTGTAGTATCTTGATAACACTGACAAATAAATTTCAAATTAGCCAACTGAGAATAGCAGTTTTCATCAGTTGTCATTATTATCATCATTCTAGTCAAATTTTCTTCTAAAGTACATGAAAAGATTAAATTTCTGTACTGTTTCTGTTTTGAATACAGGTACAGTAGTGATCTGTCATTAACATGTTTTATACCTGCCAAAGACATGGTAAGCCCGTCTGAGCTGGGCCCAACGTACGTACCCCTAACAGTTCGGCCCTTGGAAAGGAGGTGGTTCATTTCGCAATGACCAAATGCATGTGTCTCCTACTGTGGAATGAAACTGAGAACATGTCTTCCTTGCCTTTAACAGAAGTCAGTAGTAAGTAAAAACCTTCTATGCAAATGGATGTGTCTAAGATGAACACTGTTGTCATCCTACATAAAGACAACTTTAAACGGTTTCTTTGATCTTAGAAAGTATTTAGAATGATGGAGTAAAGAAAAATGGTAGAATATATATTTTTGAGCAATATACAATTAAAATGGCAATTCAAGATGCTTTAATAATTTTCTAAAGACTAGGTATATTTTCTTAGCTATAGAAAAGTAAATAACCTAATATAAACATAATATTTAGGAAGTAACATTAACTGAGGCATTTTGAACCTGTCTAGACAGTTAAAATACTGAAATAGAGCAAAACCACTCACCTATGACCTGAGTTTTCCTTTATTGCCATCCATCCTTTGAACAGGCTTTGATGCAAATCCCAGTCGGCATCCCATGTATGAGGCTGCATGGCTACCCCAGGCTGTACTTTGGGATCAGCTAAAACAAGGAACATTAAGTTATGACATACTCAGCCCTACATCTAAACCATTTGCTGATTTTCCTGAAACGATTTCTACAGCCCAAGAGATAGGAATGGACTTTTAAAATAGCAGCCTTCATTAAAGAATATTTTGCAGGCAGTGAAAAACTAGCAAGGTAACTTACATTTGGACAGAAAAGGCAAGCCAACATAGCAATGATCCCCACACTGCAATCCAGGATCAAAATAAATGTTTGCAATCTATAAAAAGGCACAGGAGAACAATGAATTCAAGTCCATAGAAGGTCACAATAATAAAACACTCATGGATAGGAATTCTTAAATAGTATGCCAAACCTTTGATTTTTTTCCTGGCTCCAAATCTTCCTTATTGCCCCGTAATCGTTTGTAGTAAAATCGCCCATCTTCTGACAAAGATCGTATTTGCTGTATTTTTACTTTCTGTGAGAAGGAGTTCATAATACTTAAACTTTGATGAACTATTTTCCCCTGTAAGAAGAAAACAAACAAATTCATTTGAATATGGTTGAATTTTCTTCAATTTAAGAGCCAACAGATGTCTTTCTAGGAAATCAAGGCTCAAAGGTCATTTAGAATTTTCAACAGTTGCTACTTCCTAAATTTATAAATAGGTCTTATCAGCAGCATGCCTCTTCCTATGATAGGGCATCAGATTTTAAGTAAAAAAATTATATGATTTAAATAATCCTTAGTTAGAATAATGTGATAATCTTTTGCTTTCTTTTGCTTG
This sequence comes from Micronycteris hirsuta, assembly GCA_004026765.1. NCBI lineage: Eukaryota > Metazoa > Chordata > Mammalia > Chiroptera > Phyllostomidae > Micronycteris > Micronycteris hirsuta. The sequence continues at coordinate 60,755 of PVJI01003287.1, forward strand.
AAAACTTTTTGTTTTTATAAACCGATTCTTAGCTATTGAATAAGTCTCCAGAGTGTTCTTAGCCACTGGTCTAATATTTGGTGTTAAAAGATACAGAAGTTAAGAAAAAGCACAGGAGAAAGAGATGAGTGACGGTGAAGTTAAGGCAAACACTCATCACTACGGTTCAGCCAGAGCAGAGCGCAGCAGAAAGACAGGAGGGCAGCTACCGCTGAGACGGCGAGGGCTAAGGAAGCAGAAGGCCTGTGCTGAGTCCCAGCTTGGCCTCTAATCAACTGTGCTTTCTGGCAATTACCTTGTCCTCATGTACCTGTAATAACTATTTCTCTCATGTCTGTGTCTTGTCTTGCAGGGGTATGAAGATCAAAAGAGACAGCAGATATAAAAGTTCATTTTATAATAATATTCTAATACTAAGTATTAAACTATGAGTTATTTGAAATGTTTACTGAGTATTGTTTTTTTTCAGTTAGCTCTCCCATTCTCCATCTGATAACAGACTCTATATAGAGACTTTGATAATTGTTATAGACTGAAGGTGTAGGTCCCCTAAAATTTATGCTGACATTCTAGCCCCCAATGTGATGGTATTAGGAGGCTGGGCCTTTCACAGGTGATTCGGTCATGAGGGCAGAAACCTACTGAATGGGATCAGTGAGTGCTGTTAAAAGAAGAGAGCAAGGAACTTGCCCTCCTTCTCGCCTCTGCTGGCTGAGTGATTATACAATGAGAGGACAGCCATCTGCAAAGCGAGGACAAGGGCCTGCACCGTACGGAGAACCCTCTAGTGCCTTGATCTTGGACTTTCCAATTTCCTGAATTGTGAGAAATAAATGTTTGTTGTTTAAGCCACCAGTCTATGGCAATCTGTTATAGCAGCCCAACTAACAAAGTAATATCAAGTTAATTTGTGATTTCAAGCAATTACTGGACCTGTTAGCCACCTTAAGATAGAGATCTGAAAGCTTACTCTAAAGTAGTTCAAAAGCAGCACCTTGTTTTCATACAGATGTTTCCTCATTTACTGCAGAATTTATGTAGTGTTTAAGGAGATCATTGATTGAAAAGGCAACTGAAGGAAGAACAGGTCCTTTTGGGTAAATAATGAATTCAAGAGTTCTGTATAATCAGTGCAAAGTGGAATGACAAGAAGATAAAGATTTTAAGTAAGACCCAACCTTAAATATGCCGTACCTTTTAATTTAAAATTTGTATTTTTAAGGAGCTAAGGTTTGAATTTAAGTTTTATTACATAGAGCATTAAGGTTTTTGCAATGTACTGTTGCACTCACCCTGTCTCCTACCACAAAATAAAAGACACTTCCACATTTGCCCCAGTGTGCCCTGAACTGATTGCATCATTTCCTGAAAAAGGCAGTGGCAACTCCTGATTTCCGCATTTCTTTTCTCCTACTGTCCAGGCTCAAACTCTAAGTCAAATGTTTGACTTCTCTATCTGCCAGCCTACCATACCTGCTTCAATTAGTCCATCACGATATTAAAAAACAGTTCAATTGATTCACCCTAAATGTCTCTTGTCTATGTTCCCTTCTCCATCATTTTGCTCCTTCATCCATCCACCATCTACTAAGCACCTGCTATTGGGGATAAAAGATGTTTCCATCCGTGTCCTAGAGGATCTCAGAGTCTCACTGGGGAGACCAATACGTAGGCAATATTAACAGCACAATGTGAGGCTTGCTGTGGGACAGGTAAGTTCAAATCCTCTCAGGATCACACATAAAACTACTAGTACTGTCTAGTGGAGTCACGACATCTTCAGAAAGGAGATGAGAGAACTGGATCTGGAAAGATAAGTAGAAGTTCTTTGAAGGGAGGACAGCAGAAGGGCACTCAAGGCAGACTAAGAGCAAAGGCCTGCAGGTACGGAAGGAACGTACTGCCTCTGCCGGATTCCCCTGCACACTTTCAAGTGGACTCTGCCAGTGTCTGTGGGTTGGCCTCCAGGCACTCTGTTGTTACTTCCAAATATATTTACTTCTGACAAAGAGCCAATTCTCTTTTTTTTTTATTTATTTTTATTTTTTTTAATTTTTATTTCTTTTTAGAGAGAGGGGAAGGGAGGGAGACAGAGAGGGACAGAAAGAGCAATGTATGGTTGCCTCTCACATGGCCCTCACTGGGGACCTGGCCCACAACCCAGGCATGTGCCCCGACTGGGAATCAAACCGGGACCCTCTGGTTCCCAGCCCGCGCTCAATCCACTGAGCTATACCAGCCAGGGCGAATTCTTAAAGCTCAGCTCTGATGCTGTCAGTCTCCTGCTCAAAAACTTTTAGATTTTCATGGATTTCAATGCACTTTTTTATGCTATCACTCCAACATAACATTTCATCACCACTTTTGCCAAAATGGCCAACTCACTCCTGCCTAAAGCTATCCTGGACTTCACTGCTGTGTCTTTATTCAGGTTGTTCCCTGGGCCTGAAGGCACCACCTCATCACCTCTAATCTATCCCTGCCAGAAGACATTCTAAACCAGCTCACATGGCACCTTCATCAATTAGGTGTATATTTCTCTCATGTATAAATCTCATTGTATTTTTACACCTCTTAGAGCAATTTCTACAACCTGTTTCAAATCTCTGAATTATGGATCCATTTCCTAGTCTAGATGGAAAGCTTTCTGAGAGAAGGAACCATTTCTTATTCCTTTTTCTATCTCCTAAAGAACCTGGTACAAAGTCTTACCTTAATGTAAGCTATTAACAAAGAATAACTGATTTTTCCGTTGAACTTGAGGAACACAGAGGTAAAAGTAAAGAAAAAAAAATGAGCAAGAAAAAGTCTGTGAATTAACTGTCTTACTGGGAAGGATGGTGGAAGGACCATATGCTTCGGAAAGCAAGTCAGCGAACCCACTGCAATCACAGCCTTCACGGGAATCGTTAGAATCTGTACAGAGGCAGACCATAAAGAAGAGTTAAAGTCCAAGATTGATCTTGACTGTTAATAGCATTATGTTTCAGGGTTAAAAAACCTCATTTTGGGATTTACAGTAGCAATAACCAACTCTTTAGCAATATTAAAATCACCCATGGAAACTGTTTAATCTGACCAATGTACTCCATAAATGCACTGAAATATAATAAATTTCCATGTACTTCTCAGTGAGTCATTGAAAACACGGTAAATAAGACCAAACAACGGGGAATAAAGAGTAGATTTTTTTCATAATACAAGCTATTTTGTAGATTATTATAATTTAAAAAGTCAAATTGTACTCCTAAAACAATATATGAAAAATCCAGTATTTTCCAGAGTTATACATTTTTTGTGTATATAATTAACCCAACCTAATATAAAAAACGAGCTGAATCTTAATTCACTCATTTGTGACTCACAAAGACACTTCTCTAAGATATTTTTTCATAATTTTTATTTTCATCCATATTAACAAAAACTTGTCTTACCCATGAAATATAATTATTTCTGAGTGATAAACATGAACTCTATACATTTAATTTAATATTCTCCCAACAAATCATTTATTGTTAAATAATCAATTCTGTTTATTCTGAATTAGTTTTCTTTCATGTGTGGCTGTATGTGCTCAAAACAGGCAGGAGAACACGGGTAGCAATATGATGAACTGCAGTGCGAAACTTCCCAAAGAGCTCTTCAATATTAAATTAAAATATTTAGGTTTGGCAGAAATACATACATTCCTAATCTCACTGACAGCAACATGCCAAACGCCATGGAGGTTTTACAAAGCTCAATGACCATTTTGTCTCTGACTTAGGACTCATGTGATTTCCTGACTGTATCTTCCTTTTCAGAAATGTTACATGAAGGACAGCTATAATTACAGAAAAGAATCAGAGATATCTAACTCATTAATTTCAGACAGGGCCTCTGCAATGCTATAACCACTGGTAAGCAGGGTTCTAACAGAACAATTCAAAATGTGCCCGAAGCATTTTTTATTTTTTTAAAGAATTTTGGTTAAGAGGTTTGGATTTTATCAAAAGACTGATATTCTGTAAACTAGTCTCAAAAGCTCAGATTTTTTTTAAAAGATGCTATTTATTTATTTTTAGAGAGAGGAAGAGAGGAAGAGAAACACTGACCGCTGCCTCTTGCACACACTTCCACCGGGGAACTGGGCCACAACTCAGGCATGTGCCTTGGGAATCACACTGGTCACCTTTTTGCTTTGTGGGACTGATGCCCAAACAATGAAGCCACAACTGAGCCACACTGGTTGGGGCAAAAGCTCAGTTTTTAAGGTATAAACCAGGTAAACTGTAACTTTATGAGTAAACCTAGTTCTGTTTCTATAAAAACAAACAAAAGACTGAATTATTCAGAAAACACCCATAAGTCCTTACCTCATAGTCTGTTGTGATCTGTATGGCTCCATCATGAATCCCTTCCAGTTGTTTTGCAGTAAGTCTGACTCTGAACACTGCAAAGCAACCTGAAGCTAGTATCACCTGTATGTAGCAGAAATCATTAGTCACTAGCCTGCTAGTTGAAGTTCCACTACAATAGAAAAGAAGGCTATAGTGATAAACTGACTTCTGAACCCTAACATATACAAGGATGATGCCAAGTTACCATATCATCATGTACAAATATTCAAAACAGTGCCCATCCCTGGCTGTTTATGTGCACTTATTCCATGTGCCACTGAGAAAACCGGCTCCTTGAGGAACAGAGTCCCAGCTGCCAAGGCAGGTCAGGGTATGGTCCTCAGGCACCACCCACGTTCCTGCCTGGACAAAGAGCATGGGGACTGGAGCAGAGGGACACACTTCCACCAACCCTTCTGCCACATTAGGGTACAAGTGCATACAAAGTATACACTGCCTGGTTCTGTTTCAAGTTCTGAATTTAACTCAAGTCACGTTAATAATCATGTCTTCAGAGCAAATGAGACTGGCTTGCGTGGAAACATCAAATATCATGGAAAGGAAGAGTTAAGCAATACAGAGTAGAAAGAAGAATGGGGACCTCATTTGTTTTCTCAAACTATTTGCTGATGTTTCTGGCACGTAATTTTTGCAATTGTGAAATTTCAAAAAAAACCCATGAAATTCACTTCGTGAAGTTGTATCTTAGATTTCACTAGTTGTATTTTATCTAGAATTCACATTTACATCAAAATAACAAATGTCGATAGACCAAACATGCTTACTTTCCCCTTTTTAGAAGCATTTTTGTGTTGCTTTTTGGTAATTCTAATGCTTCCAACCAAGACTCTGTAATTACCCACGGCAGCCCAGGGTTTGGGGAGCAGAGACTTGTTCGCAACGTGTCTCACAAGGAACAGAGTGCTCGTTTAGTTCCTAGGCCTGGCTTTTTAGAAACAGCTGAAAGTTTAGGTATTAAAAACTTTAAAAAATTATTTGTGGAATTTCTATTTTGAAGTTCTCCTTATCACAACTTCCTATTTTAAAAGTGTTCATAACAATGATCTCAGCTTTCTGTCCCTTGTTTTTATATTTACAGTTTTATGCAAGAATGAATTCTAAAACCCTAAATTGTCAAACAGGCTTTATGTTGTTAAATGGATCTCTCAAATTTAGAGTGTATGTTATACATGCTATTTCCTGCTAGGAAATGATCCAGATTTCTAAAATTATTTATAATGTCTTACTGGGAAATAGTATGATTCAACCATCTGGGATTAGACACACATACAATTTTACTCTAACTTTATCGTTGGAAGGAACACATTATGGCTGGCCTCATTATTATTTTTGCAGCATTTTATTTGTATTAAAAATAAAATTTTAGCTGGAGTGACAAACATTACTTCTCATGAGTGTATCTATTTTTTGTTTTAAAAAGAGGCTTTATTTCTGAATCAAATTTAAAACAATAAATTATTAAAATGTAAATATCTATAAATCTACCTTTATTAAGAAATATCTAATTATGCAGTTTGAATCCTATGTAGATGCAATTAGAATACATTATTCAGTACTTTCCTACATTTTCATAAATCCTTTTCCAGGTTTCTACACACTATCATATTTACAACTTTTTATTTGCTTTAATAGTCAATCATAAAATCATGATTTTCTTTAGGCACTTGGCTATGTCCTGTTACTTGGAATCATTAATAATGCTATTATAAACACCTTCATTCTTACAGCTTTTGGCTCTTAAGTTGCTTCCATGGAAAGAATTCCTAGGAGTGTTATATATTGCTAAACTCTCCTCCAAAAACTGTTTCGGGAGATCCTTCCAGTGGAAACTGTTTCTAAATCAGTTTTTATAACCTATGGCATTCCACAGAAGTATATCTGTCATCAATTTCTGCATTAGGACATCTGCTTTTCCTTTGTAAAACTGCTGCAAGAAGTTCTACCCTAACCTACAGAGGAGGTAAGTTATGGTCCTTTTCGTGAGAGGGGATTCTAATTCTGTTCTGAGTAGCTGTAAATTCCAAGTTCCTTTCTCAGCAGTGGGGGAGGGGAAAGACTGAAACTATACTCACTTTCTCTTGTTTTGTGCTTTTATAACCAGCTTCCCATATTTATAAGACAGAAAAAAGTGTATGGGCTGGGATCAAACAGTGTTTACCTCATTGAATTTTTCTAATCAGTGCAGAAAATTGGCCAGAAATACTACTGTGTAATTGAAGACACTTTCTCCTGTTGTGCAGGCTTACCTCTTTTGCCCAGTAAATTCAATGAACACAGGGTTAATTTAGTACCAATGTGCCCTGTAATGACACTTGTATATATTATAAAAGGATAATTTAAATTCTGCTTGGTATACTTAACGCCTTTGAGTTTACAGTAAAACTTATCATAAAAGGAAGGGTTTGAAATAGATAACCTACAAGGTCCTTTCAGAAACACCAAACAACCACTGCTATTATGAATCCCATAAAAACATGAATTGAAGTATGTGACATAGCAACAGTCTTTCACTCTGTTTGGACATGCATCTACGTTTAAGGAAACAGTAAGAAGGTTTACTTACTGATGACTGGTCTGATAAGGAGGATTTTTCTAACTCTGGAAGGCTTGAAATTATTGTAGTTTTATTGCCTCTCTCAGTAGCTACGAGTTCTATTGATAAACCATCTCCTATGATGTGCCAGCTTTTTATAGCCAGCTTAAAAAAGAGAAAGATATGGAAGTGATTACTGCAGCACTTGAATAAAATCCTTAAATGTGATTTAGAATAAAAACAGATTTTTTTTTACCTCGATCGGATTGCTGTTTATAATTGCAAACAAAATATTACTTGCTTCTGTAGCACTCAGTATGCCAAAATCTATGAAACGTTCCTCTATTCTGGGGGGTAATACAAAATACTGAAAAAGATATAAAAGAACTAGATTAAATATAAAATCAAACTTATGTAAGAGAATGCTATAAAGAGAACATGACTATATTAAGATATTCTATATTTTATGTAAATATACACATACACACATATAAATGTAATTATTTTAAGAAATCAAAATGAAAACACTCATGGCCTCTATTGAACAGCTTTTTCTCCTCTGAAGGCAAATAAGAAAGCAGAAAGCTAAAGGGAGGGGAAGATGTGGAGGGAGTCCTCGAACAGGAGGCAGAAAGTCCTAGGTTTCAGTAAACACCAGGCATCGTGACAGCAGCTACAAATACAGAGTCATTTAAACCAAGCAAGTGGCGAAGGAGTGGGATAATATGAAAGTCCCTCTAGCCCTAATATTCTTATTGATGTTGGCTTTTTGGAGAACTACATTTCTATGTTTTCATTTTCTTTTTATCTTTCCTATCAGTTTCATTTCTCATATAAACTTTTTCATCGACTACTCTGAGGACACATTTTTGGATTTTCCTCAGGCTTATTTTCTGTACTAGGGAGGCCTTTGTTCTTCCCGTCTGTTTAAAGTTACTATTCATTCCAACCGTGCGTCTTTACCGCCTGCCTTTCTTCTTTATTATCTGATTCTTTTCTCCATCCTGACACTGCCTGGTTTCTTCCTACGTATAGTTCCCTCTTCAATCTCCTGTTATTTTATTTCTGGTTCGATTTTTCCCTGTTTTGTTTGTTTTTAGCTTCCCCGTGATTATAACAGTTTAAAAGCAAGATCAAGAGAAGGAATGTGAAGAAGATCTAAGTGGAGACTGTAACTAGACTGTTCAACTGCATCACGAGGGGAGACAGCTGCTGTGAAGGGTGGAAGCCAGTCACCTTGAAAGTACAAACTAGGGGGGAATTCGACCTACTTGTAAAGAACAGAAAATGGCAAAATGCAAGGGCGCCTAATCACGAATGCCTAATGATACCTGAAAACACAGAAGATGGGTGGGGAGTTTAAATTTTAAAGGTAGATAAACATACTTACATCTAAAAAGCCTGTATACACCCGCACAGGCAAATGAAATTTAGAAGCATTAGTAATAAGTAAAATGTTGTTATCTATGTGCACGGATGATGTGGATGGCATAAAAAACAGACTAAAAATATATCCTGATTCGTTTGGAAGAATTAAGACTGGTTTGCTGAAGTTGTGAACCTGGAAAACAATGGGAGAGGAAAAACTGTGTTAGCATCTGCATGCTGGTAGATCAGTGAAGTTAAAAGTATGAGGGCTCCCAGACATACTTTAAACATTCTTTTGGCTTCTTCTGGTAGCAACACATCATGAATGAGGATCGCAAAACTGAAAGTGTTAGTAAGGTAAATCGGCCTTTCCACAGGGTCAGAAGGACTGTCGCGGATGTGAAACAATGTTGCGGCATGATCAAATCCCAAATAACTATTTGAAAAAACAAAAAACATAAATCATTTTTATTTCCATCTGCTAACTGAAAATCCAAATTCTTTTGTTGTGAGTGATAATTCATGTTTAGCACTAAGGACTGTTATTAGAGAATTAGAACTATAAATATTTTACTGATTGACCACATGATTTAAAACAAAATTTAACATGGAATATAAAGAACTATTCTCTACTGAATTATATATAATTAAAAAATTAAAACCAAAAATATATTAACAGAAAAGAGTTTTAAGCTACTTAAAAAGTTTATCATTCAACTGCAACCAGCTTTGTCTCTACCATGTTGGATATTAAACTCTTACTGGTTACAGCAGCGATTTTTAACCTGTGTGCTACAAAAAAATTTAAAACATGCAATACCTAACTATTTAGTCAGGGTACTGACCTCTTTTTCCTTAGATTCTCAAATTAAAACAAAATTGACAACTGACAACACAATAGCTGTCTGGTGTGAATGAATCAAAATCACACCAATTTTTTTTGTTGTATCAGCAAAAAATATATTTTTTAGTGTGCTGCAGAATTTTAGTAATTACTTCACCTGTGCCATGAGATGAAAAGGTTGAAAATCGCTGGGTTACTGTATAATTAGAAAATGAACTACACATATTACTGACCATTTATAAAAAGTTGTTATTCAAGAACAGTACATACGAGTTTACAAAGGAATATAAATGATTTTGTTTCAACTGATAATATACTTTACTAACAAACCACAACCACTTCCAGGTTACACAAGAAATTTACAGAAAGGAAATGGTTCAAATGATTTATAGATTAATTTTCTATTGTGTTACTGAGTCATCAAAACTTCATTTTAAGCCCAAATCACATCATCCCATTTATTTTTTTCTTCTAAGTAAAATATAAACAAAATATAGGAGACTTTCTCCTTAATAATTGAAGTTGTTCTTTTCAACAATTCTGTGGAGTTTATGTGAATCTGGCTACTACTCTTCTGCTCAAGTCAGTTAGCAGGAAAATAGAACTTACTGATTAGTAAAAAGTAGCAAAGCTTATTTCAAGACAAACTCACCCATCTAATACTTCTGCTTGATATGGTATCTCAAGTTTAGAATAACTCTTTTCCTTTGCTTTAACAGTGATTTTCCCAGAAAACTGAGATGGTCTTTTTGCCTTTGATGCTGAAAGGAAACACACATACACCAAAAAAATCTGTCAACTTTTTACAGAGGAATGTGAGAGTGGCTATGTGGCCTGAAAAAACCTGAAAAGCAAAGTTGAGCTTTCAAATTGATAAGCAGAATAGTTTTACAACGTTTTAAATCAAATATCACACTTTTCATACAAAAAAGGAATAATGTTTTAATTTGCCTGTAATGGGACAAATAAGGAATTAGCATGAACACAATTCAGGAGGAAAACCACTTTATTTGCGTTACTTCTTTATAGCCATAAGCTTTTGCTTTGCTTATGTTTATAGCAGGGTTTCTTAGCCTTGGCACCACTGACATTTTATGCCAGAGTAATACTTTGTTGTGGGGTAGGGTGGCTGCCCTATGCACTGTAGGAAGTTTAGCAGCATCCTGGGCCTCTACTTGCTAGGTATCAGTAGCATCCCCAGCTGTGACGATCAAGAATGTCTGCAGACACTGACAAATGTCCCTGGGAGCAAAACAGCCGCTCACTGAACCACAGCCACACTGAGGAAGAAACATTACTGTGTGCCCAGAGTCTTGCTATAAATATACATCCAGCAGAGTTTTGAGCTCTGACTCCTTATGTTAGCCAACCCTAATTTACAGTAATAGAAGGAGGCATCCTTTTTCTGCCATCACACTGTCCTCACAGATGAAGTAAAACCTTTAAATTCTATAGCAATTCTGTGTAATTTTCACTGAAATTACAGAAATAGCTTCAGTTGGATCCAATCTGGGTACCCACAGGACGTTCCTTTCGAAGCAAATAAAGAAGCTGTTTACCTTTATCCCCTTCAAAATGCTTCAGGAACACTTCCACTTAGGAGAATTTACATGTGGGTTCTGCAAATGGGTGTTGGATTTCCAACTTTGGCACAAAATAAGATGCAAGAAAAAAAAAAAAGGAAGGTATCTAGTGTGTGGCTAACTACAGATGATACAGATGATGGTTAGATTTTTAAAATCCTCATTAAGCCTCATTTCTTCGTTTGCTGTTTTAGCTACTTCTGGATGCTTTTAGTTTTTCACTATTTATTCTATGTAAAGCTGATCACAAGGGTTTATAATTAAAGCATTTCATGGTATTTTAGCAAAGTTTTCAAAAACTTCAAGAAAATTCAGTTAAAAATCTTAAAGAATAGTGACCTGATGATATATGTTATATATGGTACATATATATACATATATATGGTACATTCTGAAAATACTAAAAAGTTAAACAAAGTGCACCTTTCCTATTGATCATCACAGCAATCCCCGTGATATTTTGTGTTGGGATCCGGGGTGGTGGAGGTAGGATGGGAAGTGAAAGGTGGAGGGATTGTCCCATGATGATAAAAACTACTTTTAAGAAATGTAGCACTTGAGAAGCAATACAATTGCTTCTTTATATCAGACAAAATAGACTTTAAAACAAAGGTTATAATAGGCAAATAAGGACATTACATACTGATAAAGGGATCAATCCAAAAACAAGATATAATCCTTATAAATTTTAGGCACCCAACATAGGAGCATCTAAATGTATAAATCAAATACTGGTGGACATATAGGGAGAGACTGACAGTAATAGTTGCTATAGGGGATTTTAACACCCCATTGACTTCAATGGAAAGATCTTCCAGACAGAAAGTCAAGGAAACAGAAGTCTTCAATGACACACCAGACTAGATAGATTTAATTGGTATTTTTCAGAGCATTTTATCTCAAAGCAGCAGAATATACGTTTTTTTCAAGTGCACATGGAACATTTTCCAGGGATGACCACATGTTAGGACACAAAACAAGTCTCAATAAATTAGAGAAGACTGAAATCATATCAAGCATCTTCTCTAATCACAGTTTTATGAAACTAGAAATCAATTAAAATTAAAAACACATAAAGACTAAGTAACAATAAACTAAACACATAAAGACTAAATAACATGTCACTAAAACGATGAGTGGGCTAACAATGAGATCAATGAAGAAATCAAAAGATACCTTCAGACAAATGAAAATAAAAATACAACAAAACTAAACCTATGGGACACAGTGAAACAGTCCTAAGAAGAAAATTCATAGCATTACAGGCCTACTGCAAGAAATAAGAAAAATCTTAAACAATCTAACCTTACACTTAAAGAAACTAGAAAAAGAACAACAAAAGAAGCCTATGAAGAGAAGGAAGGAAATTAATAAAGATCAAAGCAGAAATAAATGAAATAGTCTAAAAAAATACAAAAGATCAATAAAAGCAAGAGCCAGTTCTTTGAAAAGATAAACAAGACTGATAAACCTTTAACTAAACTCATCAAGAAAAAAGAGAGAGGACCCAATAAATAAAACTACAAATAAAATACGAGAAGTAACAACTGTCAGCACAAAAATTAAGAAGGATTATCTAGAAAAGACTTAAATGTAAGTCATGACACCATAAAAGTCCTAGAGGAAAACATCGGTAGGAAAATCTCAGACATTCCACACAGCAACATTTTCACTGATATGTCCCCTAGAGCAAGGGACATAAAGGAAAGAATAAACAAATGGGACCTCATCAAAATAAAAACCTTCTGCATGGCTAAAGAAAACAGTATTAAAATAAAAAGAGAATCAACCATATGGGAAAACATATTTGCCAATGATACCTCAGACAAGGGTTTGATCTCCAAAATATATAAAGAACTCACACAACTCCACTCCAGCAAGACAAAAAACCCAATTAAAAAATGGGCAAAAAGCCCTGGCTGGTGTAGCTCAGTGGATTGAGCACAGGCCTGCAAACCAAGGAGTTGCCGGTTCGATTCCCAGTCAGGGCATATGCCTGGGCTGTGGGCCAGGTTCCAGGTTGGGGACGCATGGGAGGCAACTGCACATTGATGTTTCTCTCCCTCTTTCTCCCTCCCTTCCCTTCTCTCTAAAAATAAATAAGATCTTTAAAAAATTAATTAATAGAATAAGTTCTACTTAAAGAGAAAAAGAAGTGACACAACTCAACATGAAAAACAAACATCCAAGTAAAATATGGGCAGAGGACCTAAACAGGCTCTCTCTCTCCAAAGAGAACATACAGATGGCCAACAGACACTTGATTAAATGCTCCAATCAAAAGACACAGGGTAGCTGAATGGATAATAAAACAAGATCCATATATATGTTGTCTACAAGAAACCCAACTCAGAACAAAAGACACACAGACTGAAAATAAAGAGATGAAAAAAAATTTCATGCATATGTAAACAAAAAAAGGTGAAGTAGCAATACTTATATGAGACAGAATAGACTTTAAGATATATAGTACTTGCTTTAGAAATGCTTTCCCTTTGCCTGTGTATTTAATTTTACCTAATTTCTTTAAGAAGCATTTATTTTAGAGTCTAGGATCTCAGAAGAACCAACATTACTGACAAGTCGTTCATCTCAAGAATGGAAACATTCACTAAATTGTCAGTCCAGGAGCTCGAGAAGAGCACGGGAGGCTGGGATAGCACTGTCTTGCTGCGCACACCCCTATTCCTTGGACTCATTGGTAGGGTGGGTACTAAATGATCTCAAGGGTCAGGAATTACTATTGGCTGCTTTCTTTCTTGGTAAGAAAACAGAATGTACCTGCTGATTTTGAAACTGCTAGTGATGACTGTGGTATCTTAAGAATAGATGATTTATCACAATCTTGGAAATAACTGTGGCATCAAAACCTTCTACAAGTCTACTACTTGACAGCTGGATTATGACAGTACACCACATATTTCATGCTGATTTCCTCTGGAGTTTTCTTTGAGCTTGTGGGATGAAGACTGAAGCTGGTGCCCTGCCTGTGCAGTTGCTCCAGACCCTCCTGAGAATTCTCCATGTGGAAGCTGTAAACACAATGCCCTCACACTGTGCAGAGCTCCGGTGTTCTGTCACATGCAGGAGGCCATCAGTGAGCAAGCACTTTCATCTGATGAGGCGCTTCAATGTCCAATGTGGACTATGTGCAGAGATAGCTTTGCTGGAAAGCCCAGGTTTAAGCTTCAGGGCTCCTCATTTGCACGGGCCCCAAAGACACAAGCCCCAGTTGCAGTTTCAGTTCTTATTAAATTTAATCACAGAGAGTTAAGCAACTATTAAGTCACCATTAAAAAAATTTTTCGCTAGCAAACTCAGTAAGTATTCCACTAAAGTGAGAAAAATGAATAAAAATGAGCTATTCAAATATGTTAAAGTGTGGGCTGACTTAGTATTTCAATGGTCAAAATATACAGTATAATAATCCTATTGTAAAGGCTATTAATTTTAGCTGAGGCAGGACTGTCTGACTTGCTTAGAAAAGCCAATATATGAAAATGTTAAAAAGAATATTTCTGCTCTCAAATTCAAACGTTTCTGAAGTTCAAATACATTATCTCCCAACTACAAAAATTAGTGACTTCATAATTACGACAAAGCATATGACAATACATGTGGAAGAGCTCAGATTACAAAAATGCAATTCCATTCTTACTGTATTTGCCAAAATTAGTTTAGGTTTATAAAGTTATGATATTTTCTTTCAAAAAACTGAAACAAGAGTTCTTGATATTTTACAAGAAAAACCAACCTAAGCAGTAACATAAAATCTAACTGTAAAATGGTCAGGATTTCTATATTAAGATGTAGATATAGAGACCTTTTAGTTAATCAAAATAAGAGCACTGTATTAGAAAAAGTTGAATACTTACCATCAAAACTAATACTTGCAACTTTGGTATATTTACTTTCTGAAGCTTTTAAGGTAATTGGTTTAAAGTGTACCATTATAGCATCATTTTGGGGTGTGGGTCGAACACTCTGTAAAGAGAAAAATACAGATAGCATTGTTTTAGTCTAATGGCTCGGTTACATTACACTGGAAAGTGTACTGGAAAAGTAAAGCAGAATCAAAACTTCAACACTTTAACTTCATGTGGTCCCTTTAAATGGAGCAAGCCAAACTACTAAGATGCCAAATTAATTTCATTAGAATATCTTCATGAAATAAAATAATCCCAAGAAAAATGTATGATAGATGAGTGTAAAAATCTAAAGACAAACTAGTACACTGGGTATGTGTACATAAAACAGAAAAAAGTCTTTATTTTTCAAATGAATGTGTAAGTCCTATAATGGGTTGGCCAAAAAGTTTGTTTTTTTCTGTAAGATGGCTCTAGTTGTGCTTAGTTGTCTTTAAATTCATTCAAAACAATTTTTTTAGACTGTATTGTGTCAGCTGTCATTATATTGTCAGCATGCTTTTAAAAAAATTATCAAAATTGGTGAATTTTTGTGTAGTCATTTTAATATTGAAGATGGAAGAAAATAAACTACATTTTAGGCACCTTATGCTTTATTATTTCAAGAATGGTAAAAACACAACTGAAATGCAAAAAAAGATCTGTGCAGTGTATGGAGAAGGTGCTGTGACTGATCAAACGTGTCCAAAGCGGTTTGTGAAGCTTCGTGCTGGAGGGTTCTCGCTGGACGATGATGTTCCACGGTCAGGCAGACCAGCTGAAGTTGACAGTGATCAAATCAAGATCTTAATTGATAACAATCAACTTTATACCATGTTAGAGATAGCTAATACACTAAAAATATCCAAATCAATAAAGTTATAGGTGAAAATGAAAAACATGTCTTTATTTTACAGAAAAAACCATACAGACTTTTTGGCCAACGGAAGAGAAGGAGACATGAAAATTTATGAGCCCCTTTTAAAGAATTCGTGTGAAGATGAACAGTAAACATGAGTTTGGGAGCCAGTGCCCCTTTGCCAAGACAGTGTTGCAGACCCATTTCTAAAGGTGGTTCTCCAGGGAGCGCTGTGGAAATGAGGCGCTGCTGTTCAGGGGCAGGCTTGACTCCAAGCTGTGGGACTGAGCAGTGATGTGACTACAGGAATGTGTAACTGGGAAAAAGTCAGAACTCTTTAAACTTAACAAATAAAACCTTTCTGTTAGGGGGAAAAACCCCAAATGAAACCTAAAGTAACAAAAAAGAAACAGTAAAAGTTTATACTTTTTGAGCAAATTTAAAAAATAAATACATTTTTAAGTGCAGTAACTTTTTGTTGTTTTTATTATTTTTTAAATTTATTTTATTGATTATGCTATTACAGTTATCCCATTTTCCCCACTGTATTCTTCCCTGGCCCACATCCCCCCATTCCCTGCCCTTTAGTTTTCGTCCATGGGTCATACACATAAGTTCCCTGGCTTCCGCATTTCCCATACTATTCTCAACCTCCCCCTGTCCGTTTTCTACCTACCGTTTATGCTACCTATTCTCTGTACTTTTTCCCCCTCTCTCCCCTTCCCATTCTCCTGTTGATATCCCTCCATGACTTATATAAATCCCTTTAACATTTCATATATTAAAGGCTGGGTGATGATGAACTCCTTGAACTTGACCTTATCTGAGAAGCACTTTATCTGCCCTTCCATTCTAAATGAAAGTTTAGCTGGATAGAGTATTCTTGGATGTAGGTCCTTGCCTTTCATGACTTGGAATACTTCTTTCCAGCCCCTTCTTGGCTGAAAGGTCTGAGAAATCAGCTGACAGTCTTATGGGAATTCCTTTGTAAGTGATTGTCTCCTTTTCTCTTGCTGCTTCTAGGATTCTCTCCTTATTTTTAATCTTGGGTAATGTCCCTATGATGTGCTGTGGTGTGTTCCTCTTTGGGTCCAACTTCTTTGGGACTCTCTGAGCTTCCTGGACTTCCTGGAAGTCTATTTCCTTCACCAGCTTGGGGAAGTTCTCCTTTATTATTTGTTCAAATAAGTTTTCAATCCCTTGGTCTTCCTCTTCTCCTTCTGGCACCCCTATGACCTGGATGTTGGGACATTTATAGATGTCCCGGAGGTTCCTAAGCCTCTCCTCATGTTTTTGAATTCTTGTTTCTTCATTCCTTTCTAGTTGAATCTTTTTCTCTTCCTTCTGGTCCACTCCATTGATTTGAGTCCCAGTTTCCTTCCCATCACTATTGGTTCCCTGTACATTTCCCCTCATTTCTCTTAGCATATTCACATTTTCATCTAATTTGCGACCAAGTTCAACCAATCCTGTGAGCATCCTGATTACCAGTGTTTTGAACTGTGCATCTGATAGGTTGGCTCTCTCTTTGTTGCTTATTTGTATTTTTTCTTGAGTTTTGATCTGATCTTTCATTTGGTCATCCTTCTCGTTCTCTGTGCACCTGTTACTTTAAGGGGCGGAGCCTTAGGTGTTCACCAGGCAGGGCAGCCCACATTGCTGTGTTGTGACATTGCCTGTGGGGGCGGGGCCTGAGAGAGAACCATGGTGCTTGCTCTGCTCTCTGCTGGCTCCCAGTCACCTCACTGGACACCCACAGGCAAATTGGGCCCCTCTGCACTGGTTCCCGGGTGGGTGGGCCTGTGCATATCTAAGTCCCTATGGGTCTCTCCAATGAACTCTTCCATGATGCTGGGAATCCCTCCCATCACCACCTTAACCCCCACAGGTGTTTTCAATTGGTGGTTTGAGGCTTCTATTTCCCTGCACTGGTGGGTTGCGCAGTCTGCTCCGCTCCCCAGCTTTTCCTCCAGGTTTATCTGCGCACGTATGAGGGACTGCCTGGTCCACCAGTCTTGGCCCCGCTGGGTCTGGGTCAGTCAGCCATGGGTTTTGCTGAGTGCACCAGCCATGGGCCTCCTCCAGGCAGCTGCAGCATTGCCCCCACCGCTCCACAAACCACTGTCTCGCCAAGCTCTCTCTGCCCGGCTCTGCCTCGCTTACCGGTCTGGATGAATGTGTCTTCTTTAACTCCTTGGTTGTGGGACTGCCATAGTTTGATTTTCTGTCAGATCTGGTTGTTTTTTGTTTTTAAATTGTTGTTTTCCCTCTTTTGGTTGTGCGAGGAGGCACAGTGTGTCTACCTGCGCCTCCATCTTGGCCGGAAGTCCTAAGTGTGGTAACTTTTTAATTGATGATCCTCCGGGACACAAAGCACTTTATATTGGATGGAACTTTAAAGATCCCAACCTCTTTCCCTGTTTACAGGTGAAGAGAACCATGCAGTACTGAATGATGTTTTAATAGCTAGGCATCAAGAGGCAGAACTGGACGGAGTCCAGGGCCTTTCTTCATCTGACACCCCATGCCGAAACATGTATTACACATAATGACTACAAATATGCTTTCCACTACCTGCAGGCACAGCATCTCCATCCGTTGCTGGTTAGTACTCATCCATCAGCAGGTCTTGACTGAGCCTGGAACCATGGCCTTAAGGATGGCTCTGCGTTTCTGTACCCGAAATCTTCAAAGCCTTAGCACTTGGCCTCAGGATCTCTCAAAATTCTCATTCTTTTTTTTTTTTTAAATTAAATGCTTTTGAATTTTATTGTTGTTCAAGTACAGTTTTCTGCCTTTTCACCCCACCCCTCCCTGCCATCCTACGCACCCCACCTTGTTTTTATCCATGTGTCCTTTATACTTGTTCCTGTAAACCCTTCACCCTTTCCCCCCATTATCCCCTCTTTTCTTCCTTTTTCTCTTTGACAACTCCTCATTTGTCTTTGAATGTCTAACTGAGGCTGGGTGCTGATTTGATCATATCAATATATTTATCATCAATACGCTTACTGTAATTAGCAATCATTTAAAGTACAAATCTCTTTCTTCCTTTTCAAGGGTGTGTGTGTGTTCACAGCAGTGTGAACTGTAAGATAAACTGCCACTGGATAACGTTTCATTTGGTTCCACTACGCCGTAGTATAACACTATACTAATATTTTTTCTGAAGGAGAGAGAAGCAGTACAGAAGCACATGTGACAATCCCATGGAGACCTGTTTGTAAGTATGAGCCTGAGTAAGCTGCCCATGCACTCCGGACCTGACTTCTTCCATCCTAGAGGATTGGATTAGATATTTTCTAAGAGTCCATCTAACTACAAAATTTTTTGATTCTATTAATTTTGCTGTGTTTTCACTTTTATCCTGAGGTCAAGACTGTCAGACATGATCTTATAAAGCTCTCTAGAGCTTTGCAAAGGACTTACACATATATGGCTCCACACTCTCACCTGCTCCACTGATTACGACAGAGCAGCAAGAGGACTCGGACTGTTTCAAACATACTTAAAGACTAAACATGGCACTAACGGCCAGGACACTTTCCGAGTGTTGTTAACCTGTAGAACATCACGTGGGAAACAGGTAAGTGATGATACTTATTAAAATATAGTCACTGTAAGTAGTAAGAACTTACAATAGCTGATGAAGAAAGGTTTCTATTGCATGAAATGTCCACTTTTAAGACTTTTCTTACCCAGAGGAAAACTTTATACTCAACGTTATTACCTTAAAATATGTTGTACTAGTAGTAAACAAATATTCAATCGATGTGTTTTATATAAGTTGTCTGAACTGTTCACTTAATACCATTTAAAAATCCATAAGTTAGCTAAAACCCATTTTTCAAAGGGAACAAAAACAGAGCAAAACAGAACAAAACACTGAAATAGTTGGCTTATTCTGGTGGCTTTAAATAAAAAATAATGTGTAATTATTAACTTGTAAAAAACATATTTATACTAACATCAGTTTTAGTATCAGTCACTGGCTGACTCTTAAAGACAATCAAGAAGTAGAAAAAATTTGGCAAGATTCCCAGGAAAGGCAGCCTCCCACATGTTCCAAATATATCCAGTCTTGTCTCACAACACTCACACCCAACTAATGTGCAATAACTGTCAAGGAGCCTCAAGAACCCAGGACTTTCTGAACCTATTTAAGACCTTTGAGCAAGCCAAGGAAATAACCTTCCAGTACCTAACAACTGTAGACAATAGTTGCACAAATCTGCTAAAGCTCATATCAAGCTGATATTGGTAAAATGAATAAAAACATCTGTGACTCTTATTCATCAATTAGCAAGGAAACTTCAGGCAACTGTCCTCTTAGAACATCTCAAGCAAACTTACTACATATTTTATGCAGCATGAATGTTTTAGAAATGCTATCTAAATATTCTCAAAGTTGCACTAGACGATCAATGACAGGAAGGCTTGACCCTCTGTATCTTGCCCAGTAACAGTTGGGGAATTTGTATTTGGAGTTGCTTGCTTTAACAGTCCTCTATCTACAAAGAAGCAGCAGCTAAATTCCCTGAAGGGGAATTAAAAGAAAACAAAACAAATGTTCCAGCTTCTAACACTGCCTAGTCCATCCTGAAAATGACATATTTGTGAAATGGTGGAAGGCAGAGGCCCTTCTAAAATGCATCATTCTTTTTTTTTCCTTTCATAGATTTTATTTATTTTTAGAGAGAGGGGAAGGGAGGGAGAAAGAGAGGGAGAGAAACATCAATGTTATGGTTGCCTCTCGTGCGCCCCCTACTGGGGACCTGGCCTGCAACCCAGGCATCTGTCCTGACTGGGAATTGAACCGGTGACCGTTTGGTTCACAGGCTGGCACTCAATCCATTGAGCCACAACAGCCAGGGCTAAAATGCATCAGTCTTTAAGTTTGGCTTATTATGCAGAAAAATACAGGAAAAGCCACCACCATCTCTCAAGTGGACCACTGCGAAAGAATTTTCTGTAGTTCATTCTCCACAAAGTAGCTACAGTGACCTTTTACAAACACATAAATGCTTAAAGTTCTTTAATTTCTCATTGTACTTATAATAAAATCTAAACACATCACAGAAACCTAGCAGCCCTGTGTGACTCTCCAACCCTCACCTTTTACATTCAACCTCTTTGTGTCTCCCATGATATCCAAGGCTGTTTCTGCCTCATACCTTTGCATTTGCTGCTCCCTGTGCTGGGAACACTCGTCTGCCAATTTTTCTTATGGGTGCCTACTTCTTAGCCCTAAGTTACGACCTCAAATGTCAGCTCCTCCGAGACAACCCTATCTAAAACATCCATTCTGTGGTATTTATTTTATAGAACTGGGCTTGATGTACAATCTTGTTGTATAATCTTTGCTGTCTGATTCACTGCTGTATTCTCAGTACTTATAGGAGGTGGCATATAACTGATGTTCATTAAATATTTATTGAATGAAGGGATAAATGAATAAGGAAACAAGACAAAACTACAAAACACTGACCTGGTGAAGGCGTTGGATATTAGAAAAAATACATACATAGGTAGATACAGATGTAGATATACAGACACTCACAGATCAATAGTTTTTTTTTTAATAGCAATACAAATTTGAAATTAAAATTATATACTCATACAGACTTAAATGTCATCATATACTTAATGTACTTTCATGTAACTTTTGAGTTTTTATAGTTGAGTAAGTCACTATTTGGAAAACTATGACCTGTGTACCTTATAGAATTGTTGTATGAAATAAGATAATCTCTATAAGGGCCTTCCATGGTGCCTGACTCAGAAAGAACAAATAAAAAAGTGGGTTCATAGGCCAATTTTATTCCATCATAAATGGATTAAACACTACATTTTTACTATTCACATGCTTAGATTAATTGCTAATTTCATTTTTCTAGGAAATGTTTATTGAAAAAGACATGACTGCAGTCCACTTGTTGTGTGTAAAAAGTTGGACCAGATCGTTTGGGCTGTGTAAAGGCACTTTCCCATCAAATCTTTAAACCCTCACATTTGGAGAAGTGACTGCAGGCCTGAAGTCTGCCCAACAAGCACAAAAGCTCCCACTCTCACCCTGCTCTGTGCAATAGCCTCCCACACACGGAAGAAACCAGTAACAGACCAACAGCACACAGGACACACAAACAATGAAAATGATCTGACATCTCAAACAGAGGCAATGGCAGGTTGGTCCACCAGCAGACAAATAGCTGTCCACGGCTGAAGAGAAATCTTGGATGCTGCCAGGAAGTTGTGCTGCACAATACCCCTCTGTGGGGGTCAGTGACCTGAGCACATGGACTCCATGTAAAAGACAGACTAAAGAAGAATTCCAGCATCAGCAAGTTCAGGGAAAGTAAGTAGATTATAGCCAAAGCAACCAAGACAAATCTAGCAGAAGGAATTTAAATTCCCTTATAAAGGGAACTCTGGTAACTAAGCTAGAAAATTGAACCAAAGAATCACAATTCAGGGTAACAGTAAGATTTAAAAACACTAACATACAGCAGTGATTCCTAGGCCTTTGCATTTCACTGATTGGTAAAATCTAGAATGTATGTGTGGGAGAGACCCAAGATGGTGGAGGAATAAGTGGAAGCTGCATGAACCTCAACCTAGGACCAATCTAGAATTACAACTAAATTGTAGAGAAATCATCCTGAATAACCAACTAAACACTAACTGGAGAGAAATCTTATAACCACGGACAGAGGAAACCACTTCACCACAAAGAGACTGGTAAGAACTGTGGAGGAGGTGCGAGAGTAATGGCTGGGCTCCCATGGGTAGCAGGTGAAGTGCTGGAGGGAAGTTTCAGTGGCTAGGGGGCTCCCCCTGAGAAGTGTGGGGTCCAAACCCCAAGCTGGGTTCCATAGCTTACAGCACCAGAGCCAGAAAAGGAACCCAGATAACATCCAACTGTGAAAAGCAGCAGAACTTCTCTCTGTCAGGAAGAGATAGCTGGAGACTCAGAAAGGCTCTTAAAGGGCCAACACACAAAATTTCATTTGCAGCCACTTACCCTGGGCTCTGGCAGAGGGATGGCAGAGTAGACTAGAGATGTGAGGAGAGTCTGGGGCTAGTTGCTCTGGGAGAGAACTAAAGGAAGAGCCGCCAAGATCCCTGAGTTGAGTCGTTCCCCATAATGCAGGAGCCATCTTTCTCAGGCAGAGCACTCCTCTCCAAGGAGCAACAACCTGAAGGGAAGCAATAGCCCCACCCGCAGGAATTATTCTGCCCCATCCTATAGAGCTTAATCCAGGCTACTGAGTACAATTTAAGGCTATATCACTGAATAAGTTTAACAACTAAGACAGATCTCTGGGAGCTCTGAGACATTAGCTGACTCTCCCCTGGGTCTTGTGCTGGTAAAAGCTGCCTTGTTGTGCAGCTTGGTTCTTTCTGCAAACACACAGACCTAGCAGAGGGAGCCACAGGCTGTGGATCACTGATAGCTCCAAACATGTTGCACAGTTACAAACAGCATCTCACAAGAGTCTGTACCAGACTCTTTGCAGATCTACCTAATACAGAAACAGACACAGACAGACAGTCAAAAATGGGAAGGCAAAGAAACAGGCTCCAAAAGAAAGAGCAAGACAATTCTTCAGAAGAAGAACTAGATGAAATGGAGGCAAGCAATTTATCAGATAGAGTTTTTAGTGTAATGATTATAAGGACACACAAGAGCATGAAAAAAGACATAGGAACCATAAAAAAAGACCAGTCAGAAATGAAGAATATAATATCTGAAATAAATAATATACTGTAAGTAATAACAGTAGGTTAGATGAAGCAGAGGCTTGTCTCAGTGATTTGGAAGACCAGGTAGAGAAAAAAAAAACCCAGCACAGCAACAAAAAGAAAAAAACAATAAAAAAAAAAATGAGGTGAGCTTAAGAAACATTTTGGACAACATGAAGCATAACAACACCTATACCATGGGAATACCAGAAGAAGAGAGTGAGCAAGGGATTGAGAATCTAACTGAAGATATAATGACCAAAAACCTCCCTAATCTAGTGATGGAAAAGACACACAAATTCAGAAGCTCAGAGTCCCAAATAAGTTGGACTGAAAGAAGCCTACACCAATACACATCATAATTAAAATGGCAAGGCTTAAAGACAAGGAGAGAATCCTAAAAGCCTCAAGAAAAAAGCAGGTTGTTCCATACAAGGGACAACCAATTAGACTGTCATCTGATTTCTCCACAGAAACATTTCAGGCCAGAAGGGAGTGGCATGAAATATTCAAGGTGATGAAAAGCAAGGACCTAGGACCCTGGCTACTTTACCCAGCAAGACTATAATTTAAAGTTGAAGGAGAGATAAGGAGCTCCCCAGACAAGAAAAAGCTAAAGGAGTTTGTTAACACCAAACCAGTACTATAGCAAATGTTAAACGGCTTGTTTTAAGAAGGAGAAAGAAAAAAAAACAAAACAGGAAAATAGTCTAACAATAAAATGGCACTACATATGTGTCTATCAACAAGAACCTTAAATATAAATGGCCAAATGCTCTAACCAAAAGACACAGGGTAGTTAAATCGATAAGAAAACAAGGCCCATATATACGCTGCCTCCAAGAGACCCATCTCAGATCGAAAGATACACACAGACTAAAATAAAGGGATAGAAAAAGTATTTCATGCAAATGGAAAGGGAAAAAAGCTGGAGTAGCAATACTTATATCCAAGAAAATAGACTTTAAAATCAAGGGTATAGTAAGAGTCAAAGAAGGACACTACATAATGATAAGGAGAATAATCCAACAAGAGGATATAACACTAGTAAATATTTACACACCCAACACAGGAGCACCTAAATACGTGAAGAAAACCTTGATAAACAGAGAGAGAGAGGAACAGAAATACAATCACAGTCAGGGATTTTAACACCCCAATGACTTCAATGGATAGATCTTCCAGACACAAAATCAGCAAGGAGACAACAGCCTTAAATGACATACTAGATCCAATGGATTTAACTGATACCTTCAGAGCATTTCACCCCAAAGCACTTTTCAAATGCACATGGAATGTTTTCTAGGACAGACTGCATGTCAGGACACAAAGCAAGTCTCAATAAATTTAAGAAGACTGAAATCATATCAAGTATTCTCTCTGACCCCAAATGCTATGAAACTAGACATCAATCACAAGGAAAACACTGAAAAATACTCAAAGACATGGAAGCTAAATAACATGTTACTAAACAATGAATGGGTCGAGATCAATAATAAAATCAAAAGATACCTTGAAACAAATGAAAATGAGAACACAACAATCCCAAATCTGTGGGATTCAAGGAAAGCAACCCTAAGGGGGAAATTCATAGCATTACAGGTCTACCTCAAAAAATAAGAAAAAGCTTAAACAATCTAACTTTACACTTAAAGGAACTTTAAAAAGAACAACAAAGCCCAAAGTGAGTAGAAGCAAGGAAATTATAGAGATCAGAGCAGAAATAAATGGAATAGAGTCTTAGAAAAGATACAAAAGATCAATGAATCTAAGAGCTGATTCTTTGAAAAGATAAACATGATTGACAAACCTTTAACCAGATTCATCAAGAAAAAAAGTGAAAGAACCCAAATAAATAAAATCAGAAATGAAAGAGGAGAAATAACAACTAAACCCAAAGAAATACACAGGATTGTAAGAAGATATGAACAAATACATGTAAACAAACTGGATAAATTCCCAGAAACATACAATCTTCCAAAACTAATCATGAAGAATCAGAGAATCTGAAATAGACAGATTACACCTAGTGAAATTGAAGCCGTAATCAAAAAACTCTCAACAACAAAAGCCCTGGACCAGATGGATTCACAGGTGAATTTTACCAAACATTCTGAGAAGAACTAATACCTCTACTTCTCAAACTATTTCAAAAAATTCTAGAGGATAGAAGGTTCCCAAGCTCATTTTATGAGGCCAGGATTATTGTAATTCTAAAACTGGATAAAGACACTACAACTATAATGAAAGAAAATTACAGGCCAACGTCCTTGATGAACATTGATGCTAAAATCCTTACCAAAATATTAGCAAACCTAATACAGCAATGCATCCAAAACGATCATACACCATGATCAAGTGGGAGTTATCCCAGGGATGCAAGCTGGTACAATATTCACAAATCAATAAATGTGATTCACCACATAAAAAAAATGAAGGATAAAAACCACATGATTTTATCAATAGATACAGAAAAAGCATTTGATAAAATCCATTTATGATAAAAACACTCAGCAAAGTGGAAATAGAGGGAGCATACATAATAAAGACCTACTGCCAATGTCATACTCAATGGGAAAAAACTAAAAGTATTTCCCTTAAGGTAAGGAGCAAGACATTCGTGTCCGCTTTCACTACCATTATACAACATAGTGCTGGAAGTCCTAGCCACAGCTGTCAGACAGAAGAAGAAATAAAGGGCATCCCAACTGGAAAAAAAGAAATAAAACTGTCACTACTTGCAGAAGACATGATACTGTACACAGAAAAACCCCGAAGATCCCATCAAAAAACTACTAAACTAATGAATAAATTCAGCAAATTAGCAGGATACAAAATTGATATCCTAAAATCAGCTGCATTTTTATATGCCAATAATGAACTAACAGAAAGGGAAATTAAGAAAACAATCCTATTCACAATTGCTTTAAAAAGAATAAAATACCTAGGAGTAAACCTAACCAAGGATATAATGCACAGGTGGCAAACACAAGGCCCGTGGGCCGAATCCGGCCCTCCACCTTGTTTTATCTGGCTCGGCACCTTGTTTCTACCCAGCAGCAGCACTGAGCTCTCATTTAACTGTTAGGGAGTAGTTACATTTATACAGTCCTAAAATGGCATTCGGCCCTCTGAAGGCAACTGTGAGGCTGATGTGGCCCCCGGTGAAAATGAGTTTGACACCCCTGATGTAAAGAACCTGTATTTGGAAAATTGTAAGACACTGAAGAAAGAAACTGAAGAAGATACAAATAAGTGGAAAAACATACTGTGTTCATAGACAGGAAGAATTAAAATGCCATAACACCCAAAGCAGTCTATGGATTCAATGCAATTCCTACCAAGATTCCAATGATGTATTTCACAGAACTAGAACAAATATTTCAACAATTTATATGAAGCCACAAAAGGCCCCATCTCTCAACAGTGATCCTGAGAAAGAAGAACAAAGTAGGAGGAATCACGCCACCTAATATGAAACTATACCTAAGGCCATAGGAATCAAAATAGCATGGCCCTGGCATAGAAACAGACTTACAGATCAATGGAAAAGAACAGGAGCCAAGAAATAAAGCCACATCTTTACAGTCAATTAATATTTGACAAAAAAGGCAAGAACATGCAATGGGATAAAGACAGTTTACTCAATAAATGGTGCTGGGAAAATTGGACAAATACGTGCAGAAAAATGAAACTATACCACCTTAAACCACATACAAGAATAAGTTCAAAATGGATTAAAGACTTAAGTGTTAGACCCAAAACTATAAAAATCCTAGAAGGAAACACAGGCAGCAAAATCTTGGACATCGCTCATAGCAATATTTTATCAGATGTATCTCCCCAGGCAAGGGAAACAAAAGAAAAAATAAACAAATGGGACTATATCAAACTAAAAACTTTTTTGCACAGCAATAGAAAACATCAAAAAAATAAAAAGACAATCCACAGAGGCCGCGGCTGGTGTGGCTCAGTGGATTGAGTGCCGGCTTGTAAACCAAAGGATCATAGGTTCAGTTCCCAGTGAGAGCAAATGCCCAGGTTGCGGTCTATGTCTTCAGTAGGGGGCGCATGAGAGGCAACCACACACTGATATTTCTCTCCCTCTCTTCTTCCCTTCCCTCTCTCTAAAAATAAATAAATAAAAAATCATAAAAAAAAAAAAAGACAACCCAAAGAATGGGAGAACATGTTCACCAATATATCTAAAACTTATAAACAACTTACAAAACTCAACACCAAAAAAAACCAAACAACCCAATTAAATAACAGCCAAAGGACCTGAATAGACACTTCTTTAAAGAGAACACACAGATGGCCAACAGACATATGAAAAGATGCTCAACATCACTAATCATGAGAGAAATGCAAATTAAAACCACAATGAGATATCATCTCACACCTGTCAGGATGGCTACCATCAGCAAATCCACAAACAGCAAGTGCTGGCAAGGATGAGGAGAAAGTGGCACCCTTTTGTACTGCTGGTAGGAATGCAGACTGGTGTGGCCACTGTGGAAAGCAGTAGGGAGATACCTCAGAAAATTAAAAATGGATCTGCCTTTTGACCCAGTGGTCCCACTTCTGGGAATATATCTGAGGGAACCCAAAACACTAATTTGAAAGAACATAAACACCCTTATGTTAACTGCAGCATTACTTACAATTGCCAAGATATAGAAACTGTGCAAGTGTCCATTAGCAGAAGTGTGGATAAACAATTATGGGACATTTACATAATGGAATACTTACTTGGCCATAAAAAAGAAGAAAATTTTACCCTTTACGAGAGTATGCATAGACCTTGAGAAAATTATGCTAAGTGAAATAAGCTAGTCAGAAAAACACTATGATTTCACTCATATTTGGAATCTAATGAACAAACTTAAGTAACAAGCAAAACAGAGATGGACTCATAGATAGAAAGCAGGGTGATAGCTAATGGGGGATGGGGAGGTCAGAGGATGGAGTGATTGAACAAAAAGGAAAAGACTCACGGACATGGACAGCAGTGTGGTGACTATGGGAGATGGTAATGGAAAAAATACCAAAACAAAAATTAATAGAATGTGTGTTTATTCTTCTGGAGGGAAGTCTTAACAGAGGTTTCCTAACTTTTTTATTTTATTTTATTTTTTAAAATATATTTTATTTATTATGCTATTACAGTTGTCCCATTTCCCCTTTATTCCCTTCCACCCCACACCCCTCCATTCCCCACCCTTTAGTTTTTGTCCATGGGTCATACACATAAGTTCTTTGGCTCCTACATTTCCTATACTATTCTTAACCTCCCCGTCTGTTTTCTACCTACCGCTTATGCGACTTATTCTCTGTACTTTTTCCTCCTCTTTTTCCCTCCCACTCCCCTGTTGATATCTCTCCATGCCTTATATAAATCCCTTTAACATTTCATATAATAAAGGCTGGGTGATGATGAACTCCTTAAACTTGACCTTATCTGTGAAGCACTTTATCCGGCCTTCCATTCTAAATGAAAGTTTTGCTGGATAGAGTGTCCTTGGATGTAGGTCCTTGCCTTTCATGACTTGGAATACTTCTTTCCAGCCCCTTCTTGCCTGAAAGGTCTCTTTCGAGAAATCAGCTGACAGTCTTATGGGAATTCTTTTGTGGTAACTGTCTCCTTTTCTCTTGCTGCTTCTAAGATTCTCTCCTTATTTTTAATCTTGGGCAATGTAATTATGATGTGCTTTGGTGTGTTCCTCTTTGGGTCCAACTTCTTTGGGACTCTCTGAGCTTCCTGGACTTCCTGGAAGTCTATTTCCTTCACCAGCTTGGGGAAGTTGTCCTTCATTATTTGTTCAAATAAGTTTTCAATCCCTTGGTCTTCCTCTGTCCTGGAGGTTCCTAAGCCTCTCCTCATTTTTTTGAATTCTTGTTTCTTCATTCTGTTCTGGTTGAATGTTTATTTCTTCCTTCTGGTCCAAACCATTGATTTGAGTCCCAGTTTCTTTCTCATCCCAATTGGTTCCCTGCACATTTCCCCTCATTTCCTTTAGCGTATCCTTCATTTGTTCATCCAATTGCAACCAAATTTCAACCAATCCTGTGAGCATCCTGATTACCAGTGTTTTGAATTGTGCATCTGATAGGCTGACTATCTCTTCCTCACTCAGTTGTATTTTTTCTGGAGCTTTGATCTGTTCTTTCATTTGGGCCATTTTTTTTTCTCTTGGCATGCCTGTTACTTTAAGGGGCAGAGTCTTAGGTGTTCACCAGGGTGGGGTGACCCACGTTGCTGTGTTGTGACGTGGCCTGTAGGGGTTGGGCCTGAGCAAACAATGGCACTTGCTCCGCTCCACACTTCCCCCGCTACCCACAAGCAAGTTGGGTCTTTCTTTGCTGGCTCCAGGGTGAGCGGGGGGGGGCTTGAGTAGTTCCAAGTCCCTGTGGGTCTTTCCAATGAACTCTCCTGTGAGGCTAGGAGTTCCTCCCGCTGCAGCCTCAACCCTTACAGGTGTTTTCAGTCAGTGGTTTGAAGCTTTATTTCCCCTCGATGGTGGGTTGCACAGTCTGCTCTGCTCCCCCAGTCTTGGACTTGCTGGGTCCAGGTGGGCCAGCTGGTGGTTTCGCTGAGTGTGCTGGCTGCGTTTTGGCAAGGCATGCCCGCCTCGAGCCTTTCTGGCAGCTGCAGTGTTGCCATTACCGCTCCACAAACCACCGTCTCACTGCCTGGCTCTGCCCCACTTAGCAGTCTGGATGAATGTGTTTTCTTTAACTCCTTGGTTGTCGAACTTCCACTCAGTTCGATTTCCTGTCAGTTCTGGCTGTTTTTTTTTTTTTTTTTTTTTTTTTAAATCGTTGTTTTTCCTCTTTTGGTTGTGTGAGGAGGCATAGTATGGCTACCTACGCCTCCATCTTGGCCAGAAGTCTCCTAACTTTTATTTTGTGAATATCTTGGTTGTAGGGGAAGGAGAATATCTTACTACCCACTACCTTCATTCATAAAATAAAGAATATTTTAATGTCCAAGAAAAATAATAGAAAAATTACCACAACCAAAAGCTAGTTCTTTGAAGGGATCAACAAAGTTGACAAAGAAAAACTTTAAAAAATACAGAGAAGACTCAAATTACTAATGTCAAGAATGAAAGATAGAACATTAGTATCTACTTCATAGGGATAAAACGAGTCTTACAAAAAAATACTGTGAACAACGGGATGCCAAGAAATTAGATAACTCAGGTAAAATGAAAATTCCTAGAAAGACATAAACGCTGACTCGAGAAATAGAGCCCTTGCTAGTGTTGCTCACTAGACTGAGAACCAGCCTGCTAACCAAAAGGACACTGGTTCCACTCCTGGTCAAGGTGCATGCCTGGGTTGAGAGCCAGGTCCCCAGTTGGGGGGTGAGAGAGGCAACCAACTGATGTATCTCTGGCACATCAATGTTTCTCTCCCCTTTTCTCCCTCCCTTCCCTTCACTCTAAAAATAAATAAATCAAATCTTTAAAAAAAGAATAGAAAATATGAATATACCTATAGCAAATAAAGAGACTGAATTAGTAATTTTTAAATTTACCACAAGAAAAGCCTGGGCCCAGATGGCTTCATTGGTGAATTCTATCAAACATTTAAAGAAGAACTAATACCAAACCTTCATAAACTCTTCCCCCCAAAACAGAAGAGGCAGAAACACTTCCAAACTCATTCTATTAAGACAAAAACCTTATCTACTGTCTTTATTCATAAAATAACAGCTATTTTAATGTCAAAGAAACAAGCACATTATTGCAGAACAGTCCTTCTCTAGAAAGGGTATTTGTAAATTTTTTAAACATACACACAGTAATATTTTTATAAACATTTATATTGCTCTTATTTTACTCATTTTTCTAAAGACTCATGGAAATTTCAATATAGATTAAAGAGCCAAAACCAATCACTAACCAATCAATATTGTAGTAACCATGAGCATTGTGGACTTTTTTTAAAGATATAATTAATTACTGCTATAAATAAGAATTACAAAGAAACTGTACAACAGAAATATTCAGTTATATTTTCTTATGTGAAAGGTCACTCCTGGAAGACATGCTGATAGTTTTATTCCATAGGGACTCTGAAGATAATCATTCGAAAGACTGAATTAAAAAAAAAATAGGTCACTAAAATAAAAATACTATTTTTGAAAGCAAGTATATAAAAATATATACATTGAGGTTGCTATTTAAGAATAAAATTAAGAACAAGAGACATAATGCTGCTGCTTAGTTCTTTGGTGTTTTTGATTCAATGGCATCAGGGTGGCCAGGTCAAAGGAGTTGTTCCTTATCATCTGTGGAAAGACATTGGGCCCCTGAAGGCCACCCCCTGAGAAGTATGGCAGCATACACAGGCTATGGCATCACAGGTCTCTCTCAGCCTGCCTGACATTGGAGGGGCAAGAACTCCAGGTGGGGTAGTTTCAATTCCTCTGCATATATGGGAAGCTCTCTACCAGACTGCACTTCCCTAATACACCCTCGATTCTTCCAGCAAGCAGGAAGAGATACAAGGTCAGAGAGCAGGACACTGTCTAGGCTGTGATTCCACTAGTGAGCAGGCTGCTGTGCATTAAAATGTGGTTATCTGGGCTGGCAACTTTCTTGCTTCCTCATTTGGGGTTTGTATACTCTCCTTTCTTTGGTCTCTACTCTACTACATGTTGGTAAACTCTGGGTTTGGCCATCAATGAGCAAAAGTCCCTTAAGTCTCAAGCCTTCTGATCTACTTATTGTATCAGGGTTTTCTGAAGTTACGTTTCTGACATCAGCACAGGTTATAATAAAAATGTACTGCTTTCCTTTTCCATCATTCCCCATGAATGTGTCTTGGGGACCTCACTAGAAGGTGAGGTTGTGGCTGAAACAAAACATAAATAGCCCTGTTTTTTTGCCTAAAACCATCTAATGGAACCCCAATTCCACTACAAGGCATAGAAGTTATATGGGTGTATGTGTGAGGGGAAGTGGGGACCCTTGTTTATGGTATGCTATCTAGGGTAACTACAACAGCTGCCCATTAGAAGGGATACCTATGAGAAATGTTAACCACTGCTCCCTACCCTAATTCTTTGCTTCATGATTTCTCTTGCCAACACATCTGAATCTTTTTTTCTCTCTTTTTACTTATTCATGCATTAAATCCAACAACCAAACTTGATGGAATTCTTATAATCTGTTTTTCTTTGCACACGGCACACAGATACTAGGATTTTCCAGAATCCAAAGGCTAGCTATTTATTAATCCTCACATGAGGATATGTTCAATGATTTTTAGAGCAAGAGAAGGAGGAGAGGGAGGGATAGACGGAAGGAGAGTGACAGAGAGAGAGAGAGAGAGAGACAGAGAGACAGAGACAGAGACACATCGATGTGAGAGAAAAACATCAATTGGTTTCTTCCCGTATGTGCCCCAACCTGGGATCAAACCCACAACCTAGGTATGTACCCCGATGGATTGAACCGTCAACCTTCTGGTGTATAGGACAACATTCCAATCAACTGAGCCCCTGGGTCAGGGCTCCACAGGCCTTTTATAATATTCTGCCTAACTAGGAACCTCATAAACTCCAGGTCCAACCTAACTTGGAAACGATTGCCTACTTTCCCTTCTCCTCAAAATTTGGTGGTTAAGGCAGAAGAGGTTTTCCACATTACACTTAGTACCATACCACGGGGTCACCAGGTCACCACAAAACAAAATTCCTTTAGAGAAAGTGTTTAATTATTTTTAACTTTGTCATAAGTTTAAAAATAAAAAATATATTAATTAGGAAAAAGTAAAAACTTACTGTTATTGGTACATCTTTTGTTCCTGAATTTAATAAATGAAGATTTAAAACTTTTGGTAGATCTGTTAAAATTGAAAAAAGAAATATTTCTTAAAAAGGCGTATTTTACAATGAGTTAGAATCTTTTATCTTCTTAGATACCAGATTGAATCTATTCTAGAATGTGAAATAAAATGGACATCACATTAATAAAAAGAAACATTAGGTAGGAATCACCTTATTCATAAGGACATTGTGTGTTATAAGAACTGCCCGCACCTAAACAACCAGGACAAAATAAAACAAAATTTTTTTAGTAAACTTGACAGTAAAACCTTCTGTTTTCCAGCAAAGTACAATGAAGCAAATTAAAAATGTGCAATGTGAAATTACCATATTAAAACTGAATCTAACATTCAAAAATGGGTCTTCAATATCAAGCAACAAAATTTTAATTACATATGGCCCACAGACATCCCAAATTACAAGTACAGTTGACTCTTAAGCAACACACGGATTAGTGGTGCCGATCCTCACATAGTTGAAAATCTGTGTGTAACTTCTGATTCTCCAAAAACTTAACGACACTCCCTTGGTATCTAAAGGGGATTGGTTCCAGGACACTCAGCAGATACCAAAATCTGTGGATGCTCAAGTTCCTTATATAAAAAGGAGTAAAACAATGCAGTTGGTCTTCCACATCCATAGACAGAAAATACAGTTTTTGATCCCCAGTTGGATGATTCATGGATGTGAAATCTGGGATACAGAGGCCATTTATTGAACAAAATCCACATATAAACAGACCCATGCTGTTCAAACCCACATTGTTCAATGGTTAACTACACTAACACTTTTTCCTTAATAAATTCTTAACTTGATTGTTTTCAGTTTTAGAATTTGAATTCCTTCTCTGACCACCTGGGACAAATTTCTAACATCACATCATTATAGTGCAATTGAATAATCAATATCTAAATAAAAATCCAGAAGTAGGGAGAAACTGGATTAAAAAATTGAGAAACTACTTTGTGCCTCAAGTCTCATTTAGAAGACTTTACTTAAGTTATCCCATGGCCTTGTAAGGGTTCACAGTTCCCAAAAGAAGATTTCTACAAAATTGGATAACCCATTATAAGGAACTTTCAAAGCTGAACTACAAAGGAGTTAAAGTAGAACCATTCAGTACTGAACAGGGATTTTCTTTTTTTCGTAAGACTCATAAAGACATTGCCTCTTTTCTTACCTTGTGTTCGCAGTGTACCAAAATCTAACATTTCTGTTGAGGAATAAATTCCAGGGGCTTGGAAAAAAGAAAAGTAAACAATTATATTTCACTTTGTCAGAGTTAGATGCAGTGAAAACTAAACAAACTTACAATGCCTTCAGTTTTCCACTCACCTGTTGTAACTTCAACCTCGACAGGAAGAATGATAAACTCTGTGCTGTCTGAAGCATTAGTCTTTATTCTTATGAAGGCTGTGTGGTTATCTGCTTCTCTGGAGGAAAAACTGGCTCTCATCACTCCCTTGGTTTCATAAGGAGGAATTTCCTGATAAGTTAACAGACCATAATGTAGCACAGCTTTTGTAATGGTGAAAAACCACCAGTTCACTCAATAAGATGACATCAACAACAAGATGCCTAATTATTTTATCTATCTACTAAGAAAAAAAAACACACTGACAAATATATTCCACTGTAATACACATTCCAATTTTGGAGGATGTTAAAATGTGAAATATGTGCCTTGCCACTTGCAAAATCATCATTAAAAGGTTGTTCTTCGATGTATTGGTGATACTAAGGTATATAAGGTCTGTCCAGAAAAAGGCCAACCATTGTTATATAAGATTGTTAGAACAGTCTGACATCCATGTAACCTGGCAGCCAAGGAGAATGGACTGGAATGCACATGTGTAAACAATGCACAACTGACAACTTCACTGTACCTAGTCAGTGGGGGTGGTAGATGCGTTGAGTGAGCACGTGTACTATGTGGCCGTCACATTCAAAATGACTGAGCGAGTAGAGCAACGGATCTGTATCAAATTTTGCATTAAACATAAACATTCCTCTGGGGAAACTATGTGGATGATTCAGAAGGCCACAGCTATGGGCAACTGGTGATTGGCAGCTTCATCATCACAACACACCCACTCATGCATCACGTCTGGTGCAGAGTTTTTTGGTGAAACATCAAATCACCCAGGTGACTCAGTCCCCCTATAGGCCAGATTTGGTGCCCTGCGACTTCTAGCTTTTCCCAAAACTAAAATCACCTTTGAAAGGGAAGAGATTTCAGACCATCAGTGAAATTCAGGAAAATATGATAGGGCAGTTGATGGCAATTGGGAGAACTGTGTGAGGTCCAAGGTGCCTACTTTGAAGGGGACTGAGGCATCATTGCCCTACGTATAATGTTTTGTGTATATTCTTCAACAAATGTCTCTACTTTTCATATTACATGGCTGGATACCTTCTAACGGATCTCTTATAATTCAGTCCTGAAATTCTCTAACCAACAGAAATGTCATCATCAAAAGGAAGCTTTTATAGGAATCTTTTCAAAATTATAACCAAGAGAGCTTAGACTCTGCATTCCTTTCATTTAAAATCTAACAACAACAAAAAAGCTTCCCAAGTGAATCTGCAGTTTACCAACTGTGGGTCAGGAAGGCTTTAGACATGGAAGATACCTGCAATTTCCAGGCCTGTAATGGGAGAACACTCACACACGCACACACTAGAAGGAAGATTCATTTAAAAAAAAAAAAAAAAGGCTACTTTTTGAAGTATAATTCTTTTCCTGGTTAAAACAATCTGGCTTCCCTGGGATGACCAGAATTTCTCTGCATACACCTTTTTGGTATATTTTAGGAAGTCCCTGTGTTTTAGATTTTACCGTTTTTCACTTACCTTTACTATCAACTTTTTACTTTTAAAAACTAAAGGTGGTGACTGAAACACTCCTAGGGCCCCTTGAGAGGGACCATCCACTCATAACTTACCATTGTCTGGGATCTGACTTAACCTCTGGGTTTTCTCACATACTGAAATGGGGTGGGGGTGAAGTCAAGGCCAACTGACTTTTTTCTCTCTGTATCTGTAGGAGTAAGAGTCACTATATCTTCTCTTGTACCCAGTGGGATTTATTAAAACATTATGCCATCTCTGCTACCATTCATTGTAATTCTTAACTAAGCAGAAACCTGAATTCTCTTACGTTTGTTTATTAGGTACCAATTATATTTGATAGTAAATTCTTAGTTCTTCTATATAGAGTTATATACAAACTTAATAGCCTATAGTTAATTTTCTGAAGCATTGTTTCAGAGACTATTTCTCCCACAGGCTTTTCAAATAATAATATACCATATTTTTCGGACTATAAGTCACACTCCCCCCCAAATTTGGGAGGAAAATGGGGGTGCACCTTATAGTCCAAATGTAGCTTACCTGGCTCGCATTGGTGAAATATTATGTTATTTATGCTATTAAATATTTTACCACATTTTTTGCTTCAAATTTTTTCCCTATTTTCCCCCTCTAAAACCTAGTTGCGTCTTATGGTCTGGTGCATCTTATAGTTCGAAAAATATGGTCATTATAAGGTAAAATATTTTGTGAAAGAATGTAAATGGACCATCTGCCTATTATGTATTTCTACCTGACAGTATGTTTCTATATCTCAGCAGTTTGCCAATCACTAACAAATTTGTATCTAAATGTTTAGGTCAACATCTTAAAATGCCCTATACATCCTTTCCCTTTTTGAGACTGGTCAGAAGACAGAATCCCAAGGCAATGTGTGTTTAACAGCACAATTCATAAAGAAAAGTTGATCTTCAGAGCTCATTCGTAGTGGCACAGTCATAGTGTGTCTTCCACAATGTGAATGACCTTGGTACAAGAATTCCATTTTCTGTATCTTTTCTCTCTTTGATTAAAGCATGGTAGGTTTTTAAAAACACTTAAAAACTCTCCTATGGTAGAAACCAATAATGCAAATAAGGTAGTTACTATATATTCATTAATTTGGTTAATATTTGGTAGTATTCTCTAAGAAAAAGTGGTTTCCTATGCAATAATACAAACTACTGTTAAGTATTCAACAATATTAAAGGTGGACATAGAACACCTAAGAACGTAAAAATTTCTAAGTCCTTACAAGGGCTTGGCTATGTTTCCAAATGAAGACAGTAAGTCTGAATGTTCAATTCTGTACCTTCAAAAATCAAATGGATCCTTCCCACAGGGTATTTTATATAAAAAAAATCTTAAAGAGTATATAGTTCGAAGATGGGAGATCCAAGATGGCGGAGGAGTGAGTGGAAGTTATACTTAACCTCCTCCCAGGACCAATCTCGAATTACAAGTAAATTGAAGAGAAATCATCCGGAACAAAGAACTGAATGCTAGCTGGAGAGAAGTCTTATAACCACGGACAGACAGAAGAAACAGCTTCAGCACTACGTGACTGGTACAAGTGTGACAGAGACACGAGAGGGCTGGCTGGGCACCCACAGACAGCAGTTGAGGGGCTAGAGGGATAATTAAGCAGTAAGTTGGATCCCCCTGAGGAGTGTGGGGTCTAAATTCTAAGCTGGGATCCTCAGCCTAGAGCACCAGAGCCCGGAAAGTACACAGTTAACATCCACTTGTGAAAAGAGGCAGGGTTTTTCTCTGCCAAAGATGGATGGCTGGAGACACAAAGAGCTGTTTAAAGGGCCAACACATAGATTTTCTTTTGCAGGAACTTACTCTGGGCTCAGACAAAGTGGACTAGAGATGCTTGAGGAGAGACTGGGGATGGAGACTTTGGGGAGAGAACTGAAAAGAGGAGTTGCTGGGATCCCGGTGCTGAGTCGTTCCCCATACCGTAGCAGCTGCTCAGGCAGACCACTCCCCTCCACGTGGCAGCAGCCTGAGGGGAAACAATAGCCCCCAACCCCAGGAGGGACTCTGCCCCACCCTGTGGAGCTTAAGCCTGACAGCTAAGTGCAGAGCGACTAGAGTTACAACTTAAGGAGTCAGCCATAGACTGTGGATCCCTAGCAGTCTTGAATAGGCTGCCTAAGGCCAGACTGGGACACCATCTGACATCATGAGAGGCGGATCCAGAAAGAAAAAACAGATGCTACTAAGATGAAATCCACTGTGGTCTTCTCCATGATTTGTGATATATTCTTTCCTGCATAGCTTTTTAACATTCATTTCTTGTCCTTCATGTTTGGGCATATTAAGTCACTAGACTTTACATTATAGTTTATTTCAGTTCACATATTTGCTCCTCTCTTCTCTTACTCCATTTTACCTTCTCCTTTTCTCTTATTATTTTCACTAAAATTTTATTTTCTCTTTTGTTTCCATTCTGCACTCTTACTCTTTCTTCCCCGTCCAGCCTCTTAAAACCAATTTTCTTGACAATGGCTGTCTCACATTCCTTTTCCTGCTCTTAGAATACCTGCACTCTCACTCCGCCTTTAGTGATCATTGCTTGTTGGTTGTGGACAGGGTAGTTGCTGCGGTTTTTCAATTTCATCTCCTGATCTTCACTATTTTTGTATTTCAAGTCTCAAATTTTACTGTTCCCTTCTCCTACTCTCTTTTTTGTCTCACATTTTAATTTTTCCCTATCTTAGCCTATTTTTTTCTTTTACTCTGCCCCTTTTTTTAACTTTTTGTCTCAAATTTTAACTTTTCCCTGTCTTAGTCTGGTTTTTGTTCCTCACTCTTAGTACTCCCTCTCCCTCTGTCCTCTGAAAATCACTCCCCTTGCCTCTAGACGTCTGTTAAGCTTTTCATTCTTTTGGTTCTCCTTCTAATTCCAAACACGCCTATTTAATTTTAGCTCATTTGTTGTTGGTAGTGCTGTAGTGGATCTTTTTCTCCAATTTGGTTCTTTTTCTACATTTTTTCCCTTTACTTTCTCTTTCTCATCTTATTTTACTAGTTTTTTAAAATTTCTCTTTAAACCTAATGCTATAGGCTACCCTTCTCTTACTCTATTTCTCCTTCTTCATTCCCTTTTTTAATTTATGAGGTAAATTTTACTTTCTTTCTTCGCACTGCTCCAATTCCCTACTCTTATTAGTGCTCTTCCCTCTACCCTCTCAAAATCATTTTTCTTTCAGTAGGTTATCTCATATTTACTCTCCTTTCTTATAAGTCTTAATCCATTTACATCCCTATTAATACTGGTTCATTTGCTGTTAATAGTGGGATTGTAGATGGAAGTTATTTTTGTGGATGTTTCCTGGGCTTTGTGGTTTTGTTCTGGCAGCACCTGCACAACAGCATGTAAGATGTGGTGGGTGGAGTGACCCACAGTCAACCAGCTGGAGGGAAGGACTAACCAAAGAATGACCCAATAACAATGAAACCCAATTACACCCAGAGAGCCCACATAAGTGAAATAGAGGGCATCACAAAAGAATTAAGTTCAGGAGACCAAGGAGACTGAACCACTGAATCACACAGGACTTCGACCATAGAAGTTCACAACACAAAGACAGGGAGTCATAGCAGATCAATTTAAGAAGCAGAAGCAAGCAAGAAGAGTCTCCACTAAAATGGGGAGACAAATAAACAACTCCCAATCAAAAGGAAAGGAGGAATCACCAGAGAGAGTGCAAAATGAAAAAGAGGCAAGTAAATGATCAGATATTGAGTTCAAAACAATGGTTATAAAGAAGCTCAATGAGCTCACTGAGAATTACCAAAAACTACGGGGAAAATACAAGGAACTTACTGTGAACTACATCAGCATGAATAAGGACATAGAAACTATCAACAAGAGGTAGGATGA
Source organism: Micronycteris hirsuta (assembly GCA_004026765.1). Classification (NCBI taxonomy): domain Eukaryota; kingdom Metazoa; phylum Chordata; class Mammalia; order Chiroptera; family Phyllostomidae; genus Micronycteris; species Micronycteris hirsuta. Next base: position 100,576 of record PVJI01003287.1, read on the forward strand.
AATAAAGAATAGAATTTCTGAACTTACGAACACAGTAGAAGGAATCAAAATCAGGCTAGATGAAGCAGAGGGTCGAATCAGCCAGCTGGAGGACAAGGTAGAAAAACACACCCAGGAAGAGCAAGAAAAGAAAAAAGACAAAATGAACTAAGAGGGGTTAAGAGAAATCAGGATAACATGAAACGGAGTAATATCTGTGTAACAGTGATACCAGAAGGAGAAGAGGAGGAGAAAGGAGCAGAAAACCTGTTTGAAAAAGTACTAACGGAAAACTTCCCTAATTTGATGACAGAAGGAGTCATATAAGTCCAGGAAGCACAGAGGGTCCCAATCAAGATGAACCCAAAGTAGTCCACTCCAAGACACATCATGATTAAAACGGCAAAATTCAAAGACAAAGAGAGAATCTTAAAGACAGCAAGGGAGAAACAGGAAGTAACATACAAGGGAGCCACAATAAGGCTAGCAGCTGACTTCTCAACAGAAACACTACAAGCCAGAAGGGAATGGCAAGAAATATCCCAAGTAATGAAAAGCAAAGGCCTGCAACCAAGACTACTCTATCCAGCAAGGCTCTAATTTAACATAGAAGGTGAAATAAGGAGTTTCCTCGACAATAGAAGGCTAAAAGAATACCCCTCCACTAAACCACTGTTGCAAGATATGCTAGAGGGACTGCTTTAAGAAGATGAAGAAAAAGAGTGAGAGAGAGAGGAAGACAGGTACAAAGGAGGAAAATGGCAATGAATAAGTACCTACTAGTAATAATCTTAAATGTAAGTGGATTAAATGTGCCAATCAAAAGACATATGGTAGCTGAAGAGATAAGAAAATACAACCTGCACATATGCAACCTACAAGAGAACCACCTCAGAATAAAAGACTTACATAGACTGAAAGTAAAGGGTTGGACAAAAATATTCCAAGCAAATGGACAGGGAAAAAAAGAGCTGGGATAGCAATACTTATAACCAGCAAAACAGACTTCAAAACAAAGGCCATAAAAGCCAGACACAGAAATACACTTCATAATACTCAAAGGAAGAATCCATTAAAACGTAAACATTGTAAACATATAAGCACCCTACGTAGGAGCATCCAAATATATAAGGAAAATCTTGGAGGACTTCACGAAAAATATAGACAGTAATACACTTATAATAGGGGATTTTAATACCCCACTGTCAACAGTGGATAGGTCTTCCAAACAAAATATCAACAAGGATACCATGGCACAAAACGACATCAAATGGACTTAATTGATATCTACAGAACTTTTCATCCCAAAGCAGCAAAATACACATTCTTTTCAAATGTACATGGAACATTTTCAAAGATAGACTACACAACAGAACACAAAACAAACCTTAAAAACTTCTGCCCTGGCTGGTGTAGCTCTGTGGATTGAGTGCGGGCTGGGAACCAAAGGGTCCCGGTTCGATTCCCAGTCAGGGCACATGCCTAGGTTGCAGGCCAGGTCCCCGTGAGGGCCACGTGAGAGGCAACCATACATTGCTGTTTCTCTCCCTGTCTCCCTCCCTTCCCCTCTCTCTAAAAATAAATAAAAATAAAATCTTAAAAAAAAAATTCAAGAAAACTGAAATTTTATCAAGCATGTTCTCAGAAACTAGAAACAAACCTGAAGGAAAAACTCAAAAATATTCAAATTCATGTACATTGAATAGCACGCTATTAAACAATGAATGAGTTAATAATGAGGACAAGAAAAATCAAAAAAGTTCCTGGAAACAAATGAAAATGAGCACAAAAGAGCCCGAAAAACATGGGACACAGAGAAGGCACTCCTGAGAGCAAAGTTCATAGTGATACAGGCCTACCTAAAAAAGATAAAAACATTTCAAATAAACAACTTAACCCTAAATCTACAAGAACTGGAGGAACAACAAGAAACAAAGCCTAGAGCTAGCAGAAGGAAGGAAATAATGAAGATCAGAGCAGAATTAAATGACATAGAGACTGAAAGAACAATTCAAAGGATCAATAAATCCAGGAGCTGGTTCTTTGAAAAGATAAACAAAATCAACAAGCTTTAAGGGCAGACTCATCAAGGAAAAAAGAGAGAGAACCCAAATAAACACAATCAGAAATGGAAGAGGAGAAACAACAACTGAGACCACAGAAACACAAAGGATTCTAAGAAATCGCTACAAACAAGTATATGCCAAGATTTTGAAACCTGGGTGAAATGGACAAATTTCTGAACATACAATCTTCTAAAACTGAATCAAGAAGAAGCTGAAAGCCTGAACAGACCTATAATAGCTAGTAAAATTGAAGCAGTAATCAAAAACACTCCTGGCACACAAAGCACTAGACTGGACGGTTTCACAGGAGAATTTTACAAAGCATTTAAGGAAGAGCTAACCCCCATCCTTCACAGATTATTCCAAAAAATTCAAGAAGATGGAAAACTCCCAAACTCTTTTTATGAAGCCAGCATCATCCTAATCCCAAAACCAGATAAGACATAACAAAGAAAGAAAACTTCAGGCCAACATTGCTGATGAACATAAATGCTTAAATCCTCAACAAAATATTGGCAAACTGCATCTGGCAATACATTAGAAGGGTCATATACCATGATCTAGTGAAAGTCATCCCAGGGATGCAAGGATGGTACAATATTTGCCAATCAATAAATGTAATACATCACATAAACAAAAGGAACAGCAAAAATCACATGATCATACCAATGGATGCAGTAAAAAGCATTTGATAAGGTACAGCACCCATTTATGATAAAAACACTTAGAAAAGTGGAAATAGAGGGAGTATATCTCAACACAATAAAGGCCATATATGAGAGACCTACAGCCAACATCATACTCAATGGACAAAAACTTAGAGCTTTCCCACTAAGATCAAGAACAAGACAAGGATGCCCGTTTTCACCACTCCTATTCAACATAGTATTGAAGTCCTAGCCACAGCAATCAGGCAAAAAGAAATAAAAGGCATCCAAATTGGAAAGGAGGAAGCAAAACTGTCATTGTTTGCAGATGACATGATAGTGTACACAGAAAAACCTATAGACTCCATCAAAATATTACTCAACCTAATAAGTGAATTTGGCATAACAGCGGGATACAAAGTCAATATTCAGAAAACAAAGGCATTTTTGTATACCAACAATGAAATATCAGAAAGAGAAATCAGGAAAAAAATCCCATTTGATATAGCAACAAGAAAAATAAAATACCTAGGAATAAACCTAACCAAGGAGGTAAAAGAACTATACTCAGGAAACTATACAACACTGAGGAAAAAGTTTAAGGAAGGCACAAACAAATGGAAGCATGTACAATGATCATGGATTGGAAGAATTAACATCATCAAAATGGCCATACTACCTGAAGCGATTTATAGATTCAATGCAATCCCTATCAAAGTACCAATGGCATATTTCACAGATTTAGAACAAACATTTCAGAATCTTATATGGAACCATAAATGACCCCAAATAGCTGCAGCAATTTTTGAAAGAAGAACAAAGCAGGAGGGATCACAATACCTGATATCAAACTGTATTACAAGGCCACTGTAATCAAAACAGCCTGGTATTGGCATAAAAAGACACACAAACCAATGGAACAGAACAGAGAACCCAGAAATAAACCCAAGTCTCTATGGTCAATTAATATTTGACAAAGGGGGCAGAAGCATAAAATAGAATTAAAATAGCCTCTTCAACAAATGGTGTTGGGAGAGCTGGACAGCTACATGAAGAAAATGAAACTCGAGCACCAACTTATACCATACACAAAAATAAATTCAAGGTGGATAAAAGACTTATATAAGTCATGACACTATAAAAGTCCTAGAGGAAAACATTGGTAGGAAAATCTCAGACAATCCATGCAGCAACATCTTCACTGATATGTCCCCTAGAGCAAGGGACATGAAGGAAGGAATAAACAAATGGGACCTCATCAAATTAATAAGTTTCTGCATGGCTAAAGAAAACAGCATTAAAATGAAAAGAGAACCAACCATATGGGAAAACATATTTGCCAATGATACCTCGGACAAGGGTATGATCTCCAAAATATATAAAGAACTCACATGACTCCACTCCAGGAAGACAAAAACCCAATTGAAAAATGGGCAAAAGACTTGAACAGACACTTCTCCAAGGAAGACATACGGAGGGCCCAGAGACATATGAAAAGATGCTCAGCATCACTAGCCATCAGAGAGATGCAAATTAAAACCACAATGAGATACCACCTCACATTGGTCAGAATGGCCATCATAAACAAAGCAACAGTCAAGTGCTGGAAAAGACGTGGAGAAAAGGGAACCCTAGTGCACTGTTAGTGGGAATGCAGACTGGTGAAGCCACTGTGGAAAACAGTATGGAATTTCCTCAGAAAACTAAAAATGGAACTGCCTTTTGATCCAGCAATTCCACTGCTGGGATTACACCCTAAGAGCCCTGAAACACCAATCCAAAAGAACATATGCACCCCAATGTTCATAGCAGCACAATTTACAATAGCCAAGTGCTGAAAGCAACCTAAGTGCCCATCAGCAAATGAGTGGATCAAGAAAGTATGGTACATTTATACAATGGAATTTTATGCAGCAGCGAGAAAGAAGGAGCTCCTACCCTTTGCGACAACATGGATGGAACTAGAGAGCATTATGCTAAGTGAAATAAGCCAGGTGGTGAGGGACGAATACCATATGATCTCACCTTTAACTGGAACATAATCAACAAAAGAAAAAAGCAAACAAAATATAACCAGAGACAGTGAAATTAAGAATAATCTAACAATAGCCAGAGGGGAGCGGGGAGGGGACTGTGGGGAGAAGGGTTTTCAGGACTACTCTAAAGGACACATAGACAAAACCAAGGGGAGGGTGGAAGCAAGGGAGGGAGGTAGGATTGGCTGGGGTAGGGGGGAGTGGTGGGGAGAAAATGCAGACAACTGTAATTGAACAAGAATAAAGTGATTAAAAATAATTAAAATAAATAAATAAAAACAAAAAGTTAAAAAAATCTTAGAGTAAAGCAAATTATAAATGAATAGGTTCAGAGACAATTTCACCAATATAATTATGATAAACAGACAAAACCTCTTCCTTTTTCCACAGTGGGTTAAAGATCCCACCAATTTTGCTCATTGCTGTTTTAAAAACTTACTATTTTTCTCTCACTCTCTCATCCAAATATATTTGATATAAATTTAATTTTATGCCAACATTTAAAAAGTCACCCATATTTTTTTCAGGAGATAAAGAGTTAAGTAGTTTCTGGTGTATTTAAGGAAAAAAAAGGTCTCATGTGATCACATGTGAGAGAAAAATGTGTTAGCACTCACCCACAATTTTTTGGTACCTCCTTGTTGACCCGTTGGAAGTTCTAGGTGAAGATCTCCTCCACTAGAGTACATTTCTACCACCTGTAACAAAAAAGCACATGACAGTTAAAAGTCGTATCTTCAATGCACGTGATTTGCTGTTATACGGAAATGAGTTTGATAACCCAAATGTTTATCAGAAAAGATTTAAAAACATTTAGATATAAATGTAGGATAAGTGTCACGTCACATCAGCAGAGTCAGTTCCCCTTAAATGTAAGCAATGGTGATATTTTTCACAAAAATAATTTGATTTTGAAATACTAAACTTTGAAACACTGGAGTTGTCTCAAATACTGAGTTTTAGAAAACCCACCCATAAGACACTTACAGTAGTTTGTGAAAATTATCAAATTTTAGAAATACAAATTTTGTATTTCTTTGTGTGTGTGGGTCCCACGCTTCTTTATTTAAAATCAAAGTGATAAGTGATGTGGGGATTAAAATCAAGAGCATCACTGAACTTCACCTTCCCTCTAACCAGTTCTCCAAATTCCCTGTCCCTAACCCATCTGTGCTCCCAATTCCGTAGTGAAGAAAGAGCTTAATCCCAAAGCCCTGGAACAATTTCAGGATTCTTTCCCTAGATCCCCCCTGTCCTTGAAGGGCTGGCAGCTCAGTTTGAATGCATGGGAGAGCCTAGAGTGGTGACAGACAGAGGGAAAGGCTTCAGCCTTAGGAAAGGGGACTGTGGAGTGAGTACACCATAGTGAAGTGAGGGGCCAACATAGCCTGGGGTGCCAAAATGAGGCCCAGGTGCCACAGGAAACTTTCCTGGTACCCTGAGTAAGGAGGTCTGGAAGCCTCAAAATCCTCTTGAGAATAGTCACTACTTGATCACTTGCCCTTCAGGTGATGGTTACAGAACCACACCAGGACCACGACCTTCTCCAGCTGAGCTTCTAGGCAATGTGGCTGATGTGCTGCAGGGTGGGCTTCCGGCACTGGAGGAACATGTTCTCCAGGTTGCCCCTCACTCGGTTCCTGATACTTGTTTACTTTCTCTTTCAAGCATGCACACAGGTCTCTGCTTTGCATATTCCTGCAGATTCTTGTTGTCAATTTCCTCCACCTACTTTCCTCCACCAGGAGGGGCTGCTGCTCACATGTGTTCTTCAAACTGAGCTATAGAGTCTCAAAGTGGCAGATAGTTGTTTGGCCAAACACCTTCCCAAAGAGAATACCCAGGGTGAGCCCCACATCAGCCTGGGTCTATCCCAAGGTGATCCTCTTCTGCTTCAAGAGCTTGGCAAAATGCTTGACGTCTTTATTCAAAGCTCTCACATCCTCATTAGCCTCCTCCTCAGGGTGGGCTCCAGCTTCATGGCCCCAGGAGGAGCAGCACAAGGCTAGGGGGAGGCCCCTCAGAGTTTTTCTCCATCCTGGCTTCCGCCTAGCTCTCAGGTTGGGCTGTCTCCAGGCTGCCTTGGGGCACTAGCTCCACAACAGCCTGAGGCCCATAGTAGGCCATCCCCCAGCATAACTCATAAAGCGGGGGAAGAGGAATCCTCCACACCTTGGCTCCGGGGCCAAGTTCTGGCCTAATTCCCATCCCACTGGGAGGGCCCTGGAAGCTCAGCCAGGCAAAAGGGTAAACTCAATCTGGCTCCATCCTCCTGGCCCATCACCTCCACCACCTGGTGGGGGCAAAAAGGCAAGGTCAGAAGCCAGGTGTCCTACCATGGGAAGGAAGAGGCCAGGTGAATGGAGTGCTCTCCAAGGCACTTAAGTTCTGTATTTTCTTATAGTAACACAGTGCTTCTTTATTCACACATTTATAAGACCTAGCAGTGGACCTAATAGCTACTATAATTGTGAAACAGTGAAGAGTGTATTATTCTGAAACACATAAAACAATTTGAATGTAGTATGAAAACATGTGGCTTCTACTGATGACAAAATCACAGGTGCTGTTAATGCCTCTGTGGCTTGTACCTATATACATGATTTTTAAAAATAAAAGTTTTTTTTTAACGAAAGAGCAATGACTACCAGTTGAGAAACACCCTTTAAAAAAAAAAATCCTCACCTGAGGGCATGCCTATTGATTTTAGATATAGGGGAAGGAAGGGAGGGAGAGAGGGAGAGAAATATCGATGTGAGAAAGAAACATTGATTGGTTGACCCCACAGGCACCCTAACCGGGTACCGAACCTGCAAGCTAGGCATGTGCCCTGACTGGGAATCAAACCCCGCGACCCCTGGTCAACAGGACGATGCTCCAACCAACTGAGGCACACTGGACAGGGCTTAAAATAGTTTTAATGAGGTCTAATATACAATAAACTATACATATTTAAAGTACGCAAGATGATGAATTCTGACATATGTATATGGTGTAAAGCTACCACTGCAATTAAAACACGAAATATACCATTACCTCACAGAGTTTCCTCACGCACTTTGCAATCTACCTGTCCTTCTCTCTTTCTCAGGTATCCACTGAGTTGCTCTTTGTTTGTATTTTGTAGGGTTTTATATAAATGGAATCAAAAGCCTATACTTTTGTGTTTGGCTGCTTTTACTCAGTGCAATGATTTTGAAATCCATCGTGTTGTTGTATGTATTTATAAGTTCATTTCTTTTCCATTTTATGGATGTCCAACAATCTTTGATCCATTCAACTAATAATGAACATTTGGGTTTCCAGTTTTTCATCATCACGATAAAGCCGCTATGAACAATTCATGAATATGTCTGTGTATGAATGTCTGCTTTCCTTTTTTTTAGGAAAAGACCTAGGAACAGAATGGGTCCTATGACAGGAGACCTTCCTTTAATGGCAGGTAACCCTATTTCCTATTGAGAATGATCCATTTAATTAAATGCAAAGTTAAGGTGAAGTTGTAAGAGAACGAGTAAAAAACCTGTTTTATTACAAAAGCTCTCCAAGGGTACCTTAAAAAGGACAAAGCAGTAACACAGTAGTACATTAGTATAAGCTTAAAGGTTTTTGGTGTGTGTGGTGGTAAAGAAATGCATTGGACAAAGACTAATGAATTAGGGTTTTTTCCTGAGTATAACTTGCCTTCCAATTTCTTACATCAGTATCCTGTAAAGTACTGATTGCATTAATAGTTATAGCATCTTAACTGACGGGGTAACTATGGAACTTTTTCTGAAAAACCAGAAAAGATCATATGCTATTTCATTTAACCTTCCAAGGTATTAAGGAAATAAGCATAACAATGTTTGGAAACAAAGGCTGCAAGGCAGGCTACTGATAACAGGGAAATAAATAAGGAGATATGGACAGAAAAAGGCTAAATTATAAAAGCAAAGGTATGTGACACATTCCTGATTTTTAGTCCAATACTATTTATCCTAATTTAATAAAGTCTAAGAAAAAAGAAATCCAATATGTAAGGAATATAATTTATTTTTAAAATTCCCAAAAAGAATTTTTTTTTGTAAGCCCAAATACATGCCTACAAATGCACACAAAAAAAGGTCCGATGAGGTGCAAAACAAGATAGTGTGAATAGTATCGATGAGGAAGGGCTTGGGGTTGGAGCTGTGCTAATACATTAGTTACCTGCTACATGTGGTTATATTTAAGTTTAAATTAGTTGAAATAAAATAAAATATTTAGTTCCTCTGCCACCCTAGCCATAAATTCAAGTGCTTAATACTGTACTGAACAGAGCAGATACAGAACTTTTTCATTATCCCAGAAAATTCTACTAGACAGTGCTGGATTGGAAAGGAAGAATTTCAAGGGGACATCTGCTTCACACTTGTTTGAAATAATATTTTTTTCAGGGAAAACACACTCATGTGTTTGTATAATGGAAAAAATCAGATGCAATTTCTTGCTTTACAATATTTTCTTAAATTCAAGGACAAGACTAATGATAGTATAACATATATAGGACTATTAGGTTAAAAGTGCCTTCCATACAAACTTCCAGTTATAAAATAAATCCTGGGACTGTAACGTACAGCACAGAGAATAGTTAATAATACTGTTTTGCATATTTGAAAGTTGCTAAGAGTAGATCTTAAAAGTTTTTGTCACAAGGAAAAAATATTATAACTGTGAGGTGATGGATGTTAACTAGCCTTATTGTGGTGATCATTTCATAATATATAAAGGTATAGAATCATATTGTACAATTAAAACCAATATAATGGTACATGTCAATAACATATTGACAAAAGAAAAAAATCAGTATTGAATTCAAAGAGATAATTCTTCTAAACGAGAGCCTGATGACTCAAAAGCTGAGGAGAGAAGGCACAGACAGTAAGACCACTTAAAAAACTGTAGGCTGGCCACCACCTGCTGAGTTGAGGACCCCCATCATTCAGCAGGAAGCAGCTCTTGAGTATGTGCTCTGAGCACTACACAGAGAGGGCACCCTGGGCTGCTCTGTCATAGTGAGGCAGGAGACAGCAGAGGAAGAACTCTGAGACTGTACTGCTGTTACTGGCCAGCGTCTAACATTCTGGTTGCCAGGAAACGCCTTTCTCACTTAGGTTGAAGGAATAGTAAACTGAGGCAGGGAGGAGGAAGGAGACATGCTTCACACACTAACTCAGTAGTCCCGAGCCTGGTCTGATAATATTGCCAGGTGTTCCAACATCACAAGAAACACTATGTTAGCAAGAAAGAAGGGAAGTCCCTGAAATTCTATGTAGCGTTTCCCCTATCTGGGAAAGAAGCCTTGAAACTGTGCTTTCCTCCCAGGGCCTGGGATGTGGGAGAGGGCCCACGGTGCCCAAAGTAGCCCATAAATAACTTTGAAAAGTGTCCCAATTTTAATTAACTGCTTCCTTGTCACGTATTTGTTTTATAACAAGATGAACAAATGGGGTCTGGAGCAAGATAAGGATTCGGGTTAACAGACCCCCACACATACCTAAGTTTGAGGAGTCACATCTCCCCAGGAGAGCTGGCACCACATTTACCTGTTAATAAATACGTAACTTTTTCCTCATATCCAGACAACTATGTAAGCCCTCAAAACAAAGGACTCGCTCTCTCTGGGGCTCGGGGCGCTCTTGGCGCTCTTGGCTCTATGGCCAATGGGCCTCTGGCTACCCAGCCTCAGGCCACCTGGGGGGCTCGCTGCCCTGATCTTCAGCCACTCTTACTTTTGCCGCCTTGCTTTGCCCCAAAACTCTGCCTTTCACCCCTCACTCTAGTCAGTCCCGTTCTCTTCCATGGGAATGGACCAGTAATAAACTGACTGCATGCTAATGGATTTGCTGATCTGTAATTCTTTACATGCGTCAGCAAAGAACCAGGTCTCTCCTGTCAACAATACTGCTGCCATAGCAGTGTGCCTACTCTTGCAGTAGGGTCTGACAGAATGAAAACAAGCTTTTGTTTTTTGTTTTGTTTTCTTAATGTCTTTCACTTAATGTAGTCAAAATAAGAAAGTAGTAAGAATTTATGAGATTTCTGCATAGATTTGTAATGAAAGCCAGAACAGGGAAAATACACCATTACCTAAAGTGACAGAGTGATGATGAAGAGGAAACAGTTTTCACTGTACAAACAGTAACAAGAGCTTTTTCCTTTTTTTTTTGTGATGAAGATATGTAATAAAAAATAATTAAAATTCATGCAGAGTACAAGGTCCAGCAAAAGTAAGGCTTGCTTGAGTGTGGTTGGTAGGGTATGTGAATGTCTCGCATGAGATGGACAGCAATTTGAACACTTCACCTAAAATGTCATCTGGTGTGCTTGAGTGTGATATTGTTATGTTATAAAATTACATGCTTATGATTTTGTAATAAAAAAGGGGCATTATTTGTGCTAGATCCTATATTTTTATTAGGAGCTATCCTCACCCAGTATCAGCCAAGTGTTGGGGGGAAACCTCTTTCTTGCTATTTTAGCATAAAATTCAGGTTCTGAAAATCTCATCTTGTTTTTTCTCATTTTCCCTTCTGCTGTTTATGAATATGTCTACCAGGGGGATCTAGGATGATAAATCCATGTTGATTGCCACAGCTCTTTAACGTAACACAATATATAGTATTTCCTTCCACCTGTCATTTTCAAGACACTGTTAAGTCCTGCAGTGTTAAGTCTGGGTGCTCTGGCTGTGGATATTACGAACTATTCTGGAAAGCATCCACATCTGCCTCCAATACAGACAATAGAACTAGATAAGCTACAGTAGTAGCAGATGTCATATAGCTGGAAGTCACTAGGGATGTGAGTAGCGTTTTAAAAAATATCTGAATGAGTCATACCAGCTATGCCCACTGTGGAAGACACAAGGAACCAGTGAAGAGGAAATTTAAATTTGAAAACAATTACTACTAACAGACTGGGTAAAATAAGGAGTTAGAATTTTTAAATAAAAAATGAGTTTGCTTTTAATCATGAGTCTCTATTACCCTTCTTCCCCTGGAGTTCAATTTCTAGACTGCCATCACCAAAATTTTATTAATTTTAGAAATAGGTAGAAACTGTCTTTTTTAAAAATTCTTTAAAAATTTATTTATTGATTTGAGAGAGAGAGAGAAACACTGAGTTGTTCCACTTATTTATGTATTCATTGATTTCTTCTTTTATGTGTTCTGACTAGAGATTGAACCTGCAACCTTGGCCTATCAGGATGATGCTCTAACCAAATGAGCCACCTGGCTTGGGCCAGTACAAACTGTGCTTTTAAAAATTTATACTGGACTGGAAAGAGCTAATAGGCAAGAAAAGTAGCAGCCTTAAATAGCTGAAAACTCTTCTTATAGAGCTGCCTAAACAGTAATATCAGAGAAGCCATTATCATTTTAAAAACAGTTCAAAAAATTCAATATCTAGACTGCTGACATCCAAAATTCAGACCACAGCAAGATGCATTAGAAGAATACCCATATTCAATACAGCTTTAAAACTACATTATTTTAAAGTCTTGAAAACTATAATAAACTGAAATTTTAAGCTAAGCCTTAATTGCCACCAAAATGAAGTTCATTCAAAATCACCATCATAAACTCACCTGCAAAGGCTCACTGTGAGGGTTGTGTATGTTTATTATAGGTGAGAAACTGCTATTCACAGGAACTCTGGCCCCAATGAATGGCCTCAAACGATAAGGATTCGGAACTCCAACACCAAATACCTGTTTCAAAGAAGGAATAAAAAGCAATTTGAGTTGCTTTTCTAATTAACATTTTTATAGGCTATGACTGATTGATCTAGGGAAAACTGGTCAGTCTAATTTAGATTTAAAATAATCTCAACTCCCTTTAAAAAGAGCACACTTGTGGTCTCTACATCTGATTTGGCTATATATTTGACTTACTATATACACATGCATTTGGGATAGTTTCTATGCTATACTGGAAATACAATGATAGCAGTCCTTCATGAAGTTGTGGGATACACAAGAAAAGAAAATAGGGACTCCCAAGACTTCCATACTCTAACCCTCAGAAGATGAATGTAGGGTCCAGATACCTCTCAAATACCAAGCACAGCCTCAGGTCATTCCCACATGGGAGGGCCTGGGGTCCACTAAACAGTGTGAGCCAGTTATTCAAAGGACAAATATTTACTAAGTGCCTACAATGTGCCAGGCACAAACACAGTAGTGAATAACTGAATAGTGTACAAGACAATGTGCCCGCTCTCATTAAACTTACATTCTTCTAAGAGAAACAGGCTAGAAAACAACAACAGAAGGTTTAAAAAATGGAATATGTGATACAGAGTAACTGGCGGGAGGAAGGATGGGACTATTCTTCCAGAGACGGTGGTCAGGGTAGTCTTCTCTGGGGGGTGACATGAGCTGTTGTCACCTGAAAGACGAAAAAGTCAGTGCCGGGAGTGGACCCAGGCAAGGGTCAGTGTACAGGCGAAGGGCATGAAGCAGGAAAGGGCTTGCCTTGTTTGAAGACCAGAAAGAAGCATGGTCAAACAGGATGAGGTAGGAGATATATTTAGGAGTCAGATTCTTGGATCCTTACAGGTCTCAGTCAGAAGTCTACATTTTGTTCTACGTGCAATGGGAAAACATAAGGATTTACAAGAGGAAGTTGACTAAATCTGATTTATGTTCAAAGGGATTGGGGAGAAATGGCAGGCCAGTTGGAAGGCTACTGTGTTACAGAGTGAGGGATGATGATAGCTTTGAAGATGGCACTTAAGATGAGAAAGGTAGACAGACTGGAGAAATATTTAGGAGGAAGACTTGTGGAGGTAAAGAAACACAGTTGGCCACTGAGGCTCATCTCGAGAAGAATCTGATCACGACCCTCAAGTAATCCCATTCGGCCACGACCACCTAGGTCACTTGGGGGTGGCTATGCAGAGCAAAGGTATTCATATTCTTATGACAGTCTTTTCATTTACTCAACAAGTGTATGTTTAAATGAGTGTCATCTATAGAGTGTCACAGTTACTTATCTATATAGGCCTTTAAAAGTTTACAGACTGCCTACTAAATAACCATTAAATACTTATTCACATTACGTAAGTACGAGATACGCTTACGTCTAAAATGGAATGTTTATTCTGACACTAATTTTCGAAATATGAAGTGTTCTAGGAACTGGAGAAGAATTGTTCAAAAACAAAAGCACAAAAGTTGTAAAGTAAGACATTTAAACAAAATAGTTCCACGGGCAATACAACACAGTGGCTAAAAGAATGTTTCTGCTCAACAACCTACTAGTACCATAATGTGGGTAAATTATTTAACCTTTACAAGTTTCATCTTCCTTGTCTAAAAAATTGAAAATAGTATCCATAATACTTGCAGAAGAGTATGTTAAGTATGTAGTGTCACATAAACAATTATTCTAAATAATCTTGATAACCTTGATAAACAGTAACTTTCTTTAATAAGCTAACCAATAATAATTGTACATAAAAATAACAAAAATTTGAAACAATATATTTACTAAGAAAAGCAGGCATGTATGTTTTAATCTTGAAACTATTATAGAGAATGCTTCACAGGTGTGCTAAAAGGAAAAAAATTAGAGTCAGAGTGAAAATATTTTTTACTATTCTTTTGTCAGTCAATCTTACATTCTAACACTGCAGCTGTAGCTTTAAGATCATTTGTTCAGTCTAATTTGAATAGGAATATTCACAGAACAATAGTTATAAAAATGCTCTAAGCCTCATCTTTTACACTTACTATTATAGCCAACTTAATGGACTTCTTTAAAGCTTGTCATGTGATAGGTCAAGGATGATGAATATGTTTAAAAAAACAAACAAGATACCACTTCTAGGAATACATCTGAAGGAACCCAAAACATTAATTTGAAAGAACATATGCACCCTTATGTTCACTGCAGCATTATTTACAATTGCCAAGATATGGAAGCAGCCAAAGTGTCCATCAGATGAGTTGATAAAACTATGGGACATTTACACAATGGAATACTACTAGGCTGTAAAAACGAAGAAAATTTTACCCTTTGTGAGAATATGGATGGACCTGGAGAACATCATGCTAAGAGAAATAAGCCAGTCAGAGAAAGAAAGACAAATACCATATGATTTCACTCATATGTGGAATCTAATGAAAAAACTGAACTAACAAGCAAAATAGAGACAGATTCATAGAGAGGAAGATGACAGCTAGGGGTAGGGGAGGTTAGAAGGTGGAGGGATTGAGCAGAAAGGGAAAAGGATGTATGAACATGGACAACTGCTGGGGGTGGGGGGAAGGATGGTATAGGGGGACTAGATGGTAATGGAAAAAATACAATTAAAAAAATCAATTGATCATAAAAAATAAATAAACAAACAAATGTTTTAATTCTGGTTCTTACCTGGTAGGTAAATACCCCATGATTAGATGTGTTAATAAATAAAGTATTTTCTACATTTCCTACTACTCTTGCAAGGAAAACTACATCAAACGATGTATTTCCTCCTGGAAGAATTTTCTGTAAAAGAACAGCAATAAAGAAAGTTAAATTAGTAACAACAACAACAACAACAACAACAACAACAAAAAATCAGATCATGATAACCACAATTAGAGAGCTAAAATTCTCTAAAACAAACATCTCAGAACCATTTCATAAACTACCTTTCTCTCCCTGAGGATTAAGCTTTAAATTAGCCGAACTATTTTATAATAGAAAATAACTGATGTCGACAGTCATGTATCTCTGTCAATTACCAGTCCAAAACCCCCCCACAACAGATGATTTCCCTGGACTCTGTTCATTCAACAATCACTGGGCCAGAATGAGGTGCCTCATTATAGGTTGTATTATCATCACACAATCAAGTAGGAGTGAGGTGAATCTGAACTTTTTATATACATGTACTGTACTATTCCAAAGACAAAATAAGCCAAGATCTCAACCCCTTGACCTCTGTCACCCATTCACAAAGGCACGAAATGTGCCAGAAACTTACATTAGAAAAGAACGCAGGGGTGACAAATATGTGCAAGAACTCACTCCTGTTATCTTGTACAGAATAAGAATGTCATTGTAGTAAGCAAAAAAAACCAAAACAATAAAAATATATATATATATAACAAAACAATAGGGTTGAGAAGTTCAACAGACTATAGACTGCAGTTCTATTTCCAATGAAGCCTTAAAATGCATTTTAATAAAGTCATCAATTTTGCTCATTCTGCCTCTATGGCTAGAACTCTAAAATACTCCCTAAATTATAGTTTAAAATACATGACATTGCTTCACCTTAGAATGTAGAAAGCTGTAAAGCACATTTCTCCTGCATTATCAATAACAAAAAAAAAACAACAAAAAACTTTTCTTGAACCCACCAGTAAGTTTGTGTATCAACTAGCCCAGAATCCAAGGAAAGACAAGCATCTCCAAGGAGAAGGAATGTTGAGTACTGGCTCACCCACGGTAGAGAATGGGAAGATGAGGCTTCCACACAAGAGGGTAAAATGAATTCAGCTAGAATTTTTATACACTGGCCATGTGTGGGCTAAAATATAAGTACAAAACCCTTTGATGCTATACAAAGAAAGTGGAGGCCATACCTGAGCAAAAAATCAGTAATAGGAAGATATCTGGTAAATTCCTAAATAGTTTGAAATGAAGCAATACTTTTCAAATAACTCATTGGTCAAAGTAGTAGTCACTTTGTAAGTTATAAAACATTTTTAATCAACTGGAAATGAAAACGACATATCAAAATGTGTTGGCTGCATTTACAGCAATACTTGGAAGGAAATTTACAGTATTACATGCTTACTTTGAAAAGAAATGCCTCAAACAATAATCTATGTTTCCTAAAAAAACTAGAAAGAGGGTAAATTAAACCCAAAATATACAAAAGAGAGAATAAATAAGAGAAGAATGAAAAACAGAACAAAATAAATCAATAGAACAAAAGGCCAATGACTCAAAAAGATCCATGAAACTGATAAAAACCCTAGACAGAACTACCAAGAATAAGAAGGAACACAAAAATAAAACAAACTGAAACATGGACATCATTATAGATACTCTTTGCTAAAGTAAAGTCCATGCCTCTCACTGTGAGAAATGTAGCCCTAATGTTTCACATCTAAGAGAAAGCTCCAGTGGAACGTAGGACGGCAAGCAGGCCCCACGTATGTGACAGCGGGATTTCCTGTGGGGAAATCAGGATAGTCTGTTTCTTAGAGTTAAAACTTGCTCATGCTAAAACCTCTCTCCCTGAATCAAAAGAACTTATGCTAATGCATGCCTAGCTTCCTTAGACCCATATTGCTAATCCTTTAGAGTTCCAGGGGAAACCTGTTGTCTTTGCATTTGCATATCTCTCCTTTTGATGCGCCTTCCTGGGCATCTACCACCTAATGTAAATCTACAATCTATGCATAGTTAATGAAGACCATTCTGATGTAATGTGCCCAAGAACGACAATAAAAGCCAATGGGGCATAGCTTGAGGCCTCTCTCTGTTGATCAGAGGGGGGTCACGTAGTCTTGGTTCTTCTAGTCCAGCATATTCCGTGTGAATTTATTTACACGCCTGCCATGGCATACGAATTCTGCTGGCCAGTATTTGCGACACTTTACATGTAAAAAAGGATGACCAAGTAATACTACAAACAACTCTAGGGCCATAAATTTAAAAACTAGAAGAAATGGACATTATCTAAAAACCACAATCTGCCAAGATTCACTCAAAATGAAACTGAAAACTATACAGTCCTACATCCATTAAAGAAATTTAATCTGTAATGAAAGACCTTCCCAAAAACCCCCAAAAACCAAACTGCCAAATATAAAACACAGTCACAGTGATGTAAAGTACAGCACAGGGAATATACAGTCAATAACACTGTCACTACGTATGCTGTCTGGTGGGTACTAACTTACTGGGATGATAGCGTAAGTTACATAAATGTCTAATCACTATGTTGTTCACCTGAACCTAATATAATATTGTATGTCAACTGTAACTGAAAAATTAAAAGTTAAAATAAAACTTTCTGCCCTGGCTGGTGTAGCTGTGGATTGAGCGTGGGCCACAAACCAAAGGGTCGCTGGTTCAACTCCCAGTCAGGGCACATGCCTGGGTTGCAGGTCAGGTGTCCAGTGGGGGGCACATGAGAGGCAACCACACATTGGTATTTCTCTTTTCTCTCTCCTTCCCTTCCCCTCTCTCTAAAAATAAATAAATAAAATATTAAAAAAAAAACAAAAAACAAAAAAACTTCCCCACAAAAAAAGTCTAAGCTCGAGAGTTGCTGTGGTTTCCCTGCTTCAACAGTGCTTGAATGGAATGCTGCACTTGATTCCCATCCAGCCAGCCACCCAGATCTATCCTTCTGCCACCTCCTCACAACTCCCTCCGAGTGCCTCACAGCTGCAGCCACTACTCCAGAGCCCAGAAGCCGCCTGTCCTCAACCACACAACAGGATGACCATCTCTACCTTGCAGGTGCACCAGAACTACCACCAAAACTTGGAGGCTGCCATTAACTGTCAGATCAATCTGAAGCTCTACACTTCCTACATCTACCTATCCCTGTCTTACTACTTTGACCACGATGATGTGGCTTTGGAGAACCTTGCCAAATATTTTCTTAACCAATCTCATGAAGAGAGGGAATATGCTGAGAAACTGATGAACCTGCAGAACCAACGAGGTGGCCACCGAATCTTCCTGTAGCATATCAAGAAACCAGAATGTGGCTGAATGCAATGGAGTGTGCAATACACTCAGAAAAAAGTATGAATCAGTCACTACTGGACTTGCACAAACTGGCCACTGAAAAAAATGACCGTCATTGGTGTGACTTCATTGAGACTCACTAACTGGATGTGCAGGTGAAATCCATCAAAGAACTGGGTGACCACATAACCAACATGTGCAGGTTGGGGGCCCCTGGACCTGGCATGGCAGAGGATCTCTCTGACAAGCACGCTCCGGGAGGCAGTACAGAGAGCTAAGCCTTAGGCTGCCTTCCCACAGCCACGGGAGTGACTTCCCTGGTCACCAAAGCAGTGTGTGCATATTGGAGTTACTGTGACCTTTTCTATAACTTGTATCAAATCATCCATTTATATCTTCTTTCATTTGTACCATTCCTTCAAATAAAGTAATTTGGTCCCAGTAACCATTCCCTCCTCAAATAAAGAAATGACCAAGTTCAGATGGTTTCACTGGTAGAACAGAATTTTCTACCAATCATATAATAGATAAATGATACATCCACATAAACTTTCCAAAGTACAGAGAGAGAACACTCCCCACCTCATTTTATGAATCCAGCATCACCCTAATATCCATACTAGGCAAAGACTTCACAAGAAAACTATAAGCCAATATTCCTCATGAATGTAGACATGCAATCATCTACATAGTACTGGCAACTTGAGTCCAGCCAATGTATGAAAAAGGATAATATATCTTGAGCAAGTGGTTTTTATCTTAACAATGCAATTCTAGTTCAACATTTAAAATCAAAATGATAAAATGGGTATTATCAATTTACTAAAGAAGAAACACCATATGGTCATTTCAATAGCTGCATAAAATAATAAGACAAAATTCAATATCCAATCATTACTTAAAAATCTCAGTAAACTATGTCAATATGTAACTTACCTCTCTACTCTTTTCTGTTAAAAGTGTTTTTATAAAAGATGAATTGTTAACTAATATTGGGTTGGCCAAAAAGTTCATTTGTTTTTTTTCCGTAAGATGGCTCTAGTAGTACTTAGTTGTCTAACTTTGTTTGAAACAATTTTGGTAGACTGTACTATGACAGCTGTCACATCAGCATGTATTTAAAAAAAAAAACTTATCAAAATGGTGAATTTCTGTGTAGCCGTTTAATATTGAAGATAGAAGAAAACAAGCAACATTTTCAGCATATTATGCTTTATTATTTCAAGAATGGTAAAAACGCAACTGAAATGCAAAAAAAGATCTGTGCAGTGTATGGAGAAGGTGCTGTAACTGACTGAACTTGTCAGAAATGGTTTGTGAAGCTTCGTGCTGGAGATTTCTCTCTGCATGATGCTCTGTGGTCGGGTAGACCAGGTGACGTTGACAGTGATCAAATTGAGAGATTAATTGAGAACAATCAATGTTACACCATGTGAGAGAAAGCCGACATACTCAAAATATCCAAATCAATAAAATTTTTGATGAAAATGAAAAATGTGTCTTTTATTTTATGGAAAAAACCCACGTGGGCTTTTTTGGCCAACCCAGTATGTAACCTGCTGATCAGCTGCTAATCTGTGTAAGAGTTCCAGGAATTAACTTCAGGGAAGGAGGCTGACTCCAGCAACTGGGTGTCCTGGCTCCAGGAGACTTGCTGACTCTCAAGCATAAAAAACAGGCCTCTGCTTGACCCGTTTCAAAATAATCATTGGAATGAACTGTGCTGACTTACATGTAGGTAAGTTTCACCCCTTCCCCTGATTTCTTTATTCTGGTTTCTCTCTCCCTTCTAATAAAAACCCCTGCCTGCACTGAGATGTTAAGATCTCCAAATGAATGGATCAAGAAACTATGTACATTTACACAATGGAATTCTACGCAGCAGAGAGGAAGAAGAAGCTTATACCTTTTGCAACAGCATGGATGGAACTGAAGAGCATTATGCTAAGTGAAGTAAGCCAGGAGGTGAGGGACAAATACCATATGATCTCACCTTTAAGTGGAACATAATCAACAAAAGCAAAAAGCAAACAAAACATAACCAGAGACACTGAAATTAAGAACAGTCTGACAGTGGCCAGCGGGGACGGGAAAATGGGGAGAAGGGTTTTCAGGAGCCACTATGGAGGACACATGGACAGAGCCAAGGGGGAGGAGGGGGGAGGGGAGAGGATGCAGACAACTGTAATTGAACAACAATAAAGTAATTATTTAAAAATAAATAAATAAATAAAATAAAATGAGAAAATGTTTGTATCTGACCAAGTCAAAAAAAAAAAAAAAAAAGATGGGCTTTGGGATGAGAGTCCTCCATCTTCTCAGGTTACTGACACTTGAATCAACACCAGCACCTCTGGTCTCACAAGCTTGTCTCACAAGTTTGGCTTTTGTTGCAGCAGGCAGCTGAACCTGCATTTGGTTACAAATAGAGAACTTCCTCAACCTGATAAAGGGCATTGAGAACTGCCATATTTAATGGTGAATGATTGAATGCTTGGATGTTTTCTTTCCAAAATCTGAAACAAAGCAATGATATCCTCTCTCGTAACAGCTGTTAAACATTGTATTGGAAGTTAATACCAGTGCAATGAGGCAAGAAATAAAAGGCATACCCATCAGACAGAAAGAAAAATCTGTTGTGCCCTAGCATGGACTGTGAACCAAAGGGTCACTGGTTTGATTCCCAGTCAGGGCACATGCCTGGGTTGCAGGCCAGGTCCCCAGTAAGGGGCAAATGAGAGGCAACCACACACTGATGTTTCTCTCCCTCTTTCTCCCTCTCTCCCCCTCTGTCTAAAAATAAAATAAATAAAATCTTTAAAAAAAAAAGAAAAATCTTTCATTATTCAGACAACATGGCTATCTTTAGAAAGAATCCCCAAAATATCTTCAAAAATGCTCTTAGAACTAATGAAAGAATTTAACAATGTTGCGGGAATAAAGGTCCACATATAATGTTCAATTTTATTTCCTTATCCTAGAAATTAACACTGGAATACTAATGTTTAAAAAGGTATTATTTACAATAACATGCACCCATACACAAAGAAATATTGAGGTATAAATCTAATAACATGTAAATTCTATAAGCTAAAAACTACAACACTTTGCTGAAAGTAATGAAAGACTTTAAAAAATGGAGAGCTAATACTGTGTTCATAGATCAGAAGACTCAATATTGTGAAGATATTAATTCTCCCCAAACTGATTTCTATATCCAATATAACTGAAATACAAATTTCTGTCTGAGGAGAAATAACAAAATGCAATGTGAAACAGGACCCTACAACAGAAAAAGTACATTTATACAAAAACTAAGGAAATTCATAAGTTTTTTAGTTAACAGTATTGTACAAATGTTAATTTCCTGGTTTTGATAGTTGTACTATGTTTATGTAAGATGTCAGCGTTAAGAGAAACTGGGTGAAGGACGTATGAAAACTGTCTGTACTTACTTTTCTGTACATTTGAGGGTAATTCAAAATAAAACATCTCAGCAAGATTTTTAAAAAAAAATTGATCAGCTGATTACAAAATTTAGATGGCAAGAAAATGGAATAAGAAGAGCAATACAATTTTGAAAAAGAAAAACAAAACTGGAGCACATGCACTGCCTGATTCTAGGAATTACTAAAAAGCTACAATAGCCACGACGCTGAGGTGCTGGCGAAAGGGCAGACACACTAGCTCATGATGGAGTCTAGGGAACAGACCCACACATACAGGGTCAATTAATTTTTGACAAAATGTAGAGGGATTTCAACGAGAAGAGGCAGTCCTTTCAACCCACGGTGCAGGAACAACTGTACATCCATGTGCAAAACAAAAGAAAATGACTCTTGATCCGTATCTCATCATATCATCTACAAGCAATAACTCAAAATGGACCACAGACCTAAATGTAAAATCTCAAACTATTTAACTTCTGGAAGAAAAATTGGAGAAGATCTTGACCCTGGTTTAGGCAAAGAGGTCTTAGCCACAACTCTTAAAAGCATGACCCATAAAACAAAAATTTGATAAACTGGACTTCATGGAAATTAATGACTTCTATTCTTTGAAAGATTTTGTAAGAGACCATAAAGACATGACACAGCCTGAAAGGAAAGATTTATGTCTATAACACAGGTAATAAAGGACTGTGTCAATGAAAAGATGCTCAACAATCATTTATCATTAGTGAATGTAAGTTAAAATAAAAAGAACACTGCACACCTATTAGAGTGACTTAAGAGAAAAAGAAATGCAACTTTAACAGTAGAGAGCTAATAAGGATGTTGAGCAACTGGAATTCTCAGACATTCTGGTGGGAATGCAAAATGGTAGTTACTATGAAAAACTGTTAAACATATATATATATATATATATATATATATATATATATATATATATATATATACACACACTTAGCACACAATCCAGCAATTCCAGTCCTAAGTATTTATGTAATGGAAATGAAAATTTATGTTCACACAAAAAACTATACATAATCTTTTATATTAACTTTATTTATTATAACTCTCAACTGCAAACAACCCAAATGTCTTTAACTGTTTAATGGATAAATAAACTGCAATGCTGCCTTCTAACGAAGTATCACCCCAAAAACTGGTACAAAGAACTGAAACATCCAACTAGTTGGATCAATTTAAAGTGAAAGACAAGAGACTCAAAAAGCTCTGTACTGCACAGTTCCATTTATATGACCTTCTAGAATAAAATAGGCTCTGCTTAGAGACTTGAACTGCTGACTACATGACTTTGTCAAAACTGACAACTCTACAGTCAGGTGAAGATTAATTAGGGGACACATAAGCTTTTGTTGTTGCGCAAACACCATAGAGTGCACTTCCACAGACCCAGACAGTACAGCCTACTATTGTGACTGTATGCGCTACACTTTTATAGGACTGGAGTAGTAGGTTTGTTTATATCAGCATCACCACAACAAGTTAACTGCAGCGTGAGCTCCAACAACTGGCTTTTCTTTATTAATGCAATGCTTGACTTAAGCTTTGATTGCAGAGGCATCCATTTCAAAGCCAACAAAAGCACTGCCAGACACATGACCTGATAAAGAAGCAGGCAGCCTCCCCCCATGATTGATGCTCCTTTGTTTTAGAGATCCTGGTTGAATTAGATTAACTGACCATTTGGTTTACTTGGCTTTTTCTTCCTTTACTTTAAATCCTCACTTTTAAGATGTTTTATCCCCACTCTTATGGTGTTTTAAATTCACCATTAAAGATGAACACCCACTCTCAACCCCAATAAAACTAGAACACCAGGCCCCTGCTGCTCTCTCCCAGGCATGCCTTGTATTACCGGCCTGTCAGTAATAAACTCATTTCTCTTCAGAGTTTCCCAATGATTACTGCTGAAGGGCATCTTGCAATCAAAGAAAGAATCATGGGGTGGTCCAGTAGTAACATTAGTGTACAAAGGAGAGATGTCTATGGGAAGTTCACCAGTGCCCAAGTGAGTGCCCTGAGGCATTTCTCGCCAATAGCACTGCTCTGGAAAGACCAAGAAAGAAGAAAACGGTAATGCATTGTGCTATGATTTTCTGACAGCTACAGTGTCACTATGTGATAGTAATTTTTCAGCCCCATTATAATGTATGGGACCGCCTTCATATATATGACCCATCACTGAACAAAACATCGTAATGTAGTGCATCACTGTATACCAACATGGGTGAATTTTACTGAAAGTACATGTTGTCAGTTTGCATGTTCCCTGGAGCAAGGCCAAGTAACTGAATGTTTGGGTTTAACTCTTGGTAGGCAACAATAAACTCAATTCTACTTAAAGACAACAAAATTACTAAACAAAGTAAATAATAATATCACTGAGGTCCGTTTGAAACCACAACAGACCCCAGATATCCAAAGCAGTCATGAGAAAGAACAATGCCAGAGATATCACACTCCTGCTTTCAAACTACACTACAAGGTTACAGTAATGAAAACAGTATGGTACTGGTGTAAAAACAGATATACAAAGCAAATGAACAGAACAGAAGCCCCAAAATAACCTCCTGTATATATGGTCAACTAATATTTGACAAAGAGGGCAAGAACACTCCATGGGGAGAAGATAACTCAACCAATGGTGTTGGAAAACCTAGACAACTGCATGCCAAAAATTAAAACTGGAACCCTACCTTACACCACTTACCAAAATTGAAATGAATTAAGACTTAAACATAAGACCCGATACTGTAAAAGTCCTAGAAGAAAACACAGGAAAGAAGCTCCTTGACACTGGTCTGGGAAAATATTTTTTTTTGATATGACACCAAAAGAACAAGCAACAAAAGCAAAATTCAACAAGTAGGACTATCAAACTAAAAAGTTTCTGTGCAGCAAAGGAAATGATCAATAAAATGAAGAGGCTACCCACAGAACAAGAGAAAATATTTCCAAACCACATTATCTAGTAAGGGGTTAATTTCCAAAACACATAAAATGTCCTACAATAACAGACAAGTAATATGAATAAAAAATGGGCAGAAGATCTAAATGGACTTTTTTTTTCTGAAAGAAAATATCCAAATGGCCAACAGGGATATGAAAAGATGCTCGCCCTGGCTGGTGTGGCTCAGTTAGCTGGATCATCATCCCCTAACTGAAGGGCTGAAGGTTTGACGACTGGCCAGGCACATGTCTTGGTTGTGGGTTCAATCCCTGGTCCGGGCATGGGCGCATGCAATCTCTGGTCCAGATGAGTATGAGAGGTAACTAATCGATGCTATTCTCTCACATCAATGTTTCTCCCTATCCCCTTCTTTCTCTTTAAAAGCAATGGAAAAAAAATGTCCTTGGGTGAAGATAAAAAATATATAAAGCTCAACATCACTAATCATAAGGGAAATGCAAGTCAAAACCACAACAAGGTATCACCTCACCCTTGTTAAAATGGATATTATTAAGAAGAGAGAACTGCTGCGGAAGATATGGAGATAAGCGAATCCTTATACATTGTTGGTGAGAATGTAAACTGGTACAGCTACCATGGGAAACAGTATGGAGATTGCACAAAATATTAAAAAAAGAACTATCATATGATCCAGTAATTTCACTTCTGGGTATATAGCCAAAGGAAATGAAAACAGGATATAAGAGAGACACATGCACACTCAAGTTTATTGAACATTATTCACAGTAGTCAATATGGAAACAACTAAGTGTCCATTAGCTGACGAGTGGATAAAAAACCACATACACATACAATGGAATATTACTCAAGCAAGAAAGAGGAAATCCTGCCATTTGTGACAATATGGATGAACCTTGAGAACATCATGCTAAGTTAGATAAGTCAGACAGAGACAGAGAAAGACAAATACTTTATGCTATCACTTACATGTCGAATCTAAAAAAGCTGAACTTGTAAAAACAGTAAATGGTGCTTACCAGGGGTTAGGGGAGGGAATGTTGGGAATATATGTTAAGAGTTCAAATATGCAACTAGTAAATAAGTAAGTTCTGGAGATCTAACGCAGAGAATAGTGATTACAAACAATAGTACTGTAGTATAAACGGCAAAGCTCCTAAGACTAGGTCTTTTTATTTTTTTTAACTATATTTTATTGATTATGCTGTTACAGTTGCCCCATTTCCCCCTTTCACTCCCCCCTCCCCCTTACCCCCCTTTCCCCTCCCTTTAGTTTTGTCCATAGGTCCTACACATAAGTCCTTCTGCTCCTGTACTTCCTATACTGTTCTAACCTCCCCTTGTCTGTTGTCTACCTACCATTTATGCTACTTGTTCTGTACCCAATTCCCACCCTCTCCCCCTACCACTCCCCTGTTGATATTCCTCCATACCTCATATAACTCCCTTCAACATTTCATACAATAAAGGCTGGGTGGTGATGAACTTCTTGAACTTGACCTTATCTGCAAAGCACTTTCTCTGCCCTTCCATTCTAAATGAAATCTTTGCTGGATAGAGTATTCTTGGATGTAGGTCCT
>PVJI01003288.1:0-126919 GCA_004026765.1 Micronycteris hirsuta
TTCACAGTAGACATAGGAGCATTAACTTTAATATGGGAAGCAAACTGTTCTTTGAAATTAGAGTGAAGAATGAGAAGGAAGAATAGTAAAAATGGGGAAACATGGAATTGCTTATATCAGATCTATTTTCTCTGTTAAGGATATGGGATCATCTCCTAAAGGTACTACAGTTATGGACTAAATAAGATGTCATTGAGGATTGCTGTTGGAGAAAATATTGTAAACTTACACAACTTTTATAATCACTCATGGGATACAGCACTCATGATAAATCACAAATACATTTTTTCTCCCTATCAGCAAAAAATCAATTAGAATTCTGTTGTCATATGCTTCGAGGAACAATAGACCCAAAGGAGCCATCTACCTATGAATATGTGAAATTTATAGGAAATTTCAAATCTTTAAACAATGGTGAGTTAAAACTCTTCTCTAAAAATTTATTTTAATCTTATATTCTTTCATGCTGTCAAAGACATGATGTCAATGTTTGAACATCAGCAATAACTAGATTTTACCAGAGTAAGTGATAATACATATTTCCTGATTGTTTTAGTATCTACTTCAGCGCACAATGGTTTTGAAGGAACTATACAACGCACACACAGGCCTTCTTATGAAGACAGAGTTTGTTTTGTAGCTACTGTCAGATTAGCTACACCTCAGTTCATCAAGGTATGTTTCTAATTTTATTTGCTAAAGGGGATTTAATTTCAGATTTTGAGAGCCAGCTTTCTGTAATTTTTTTGCTGTTTCTAGAATAACTGAAACTTCCTGAAAACATTAAAGATAGTGATGGCTGTGAGTCTTTATACATGATCATGATATTTTTGAAGCAAATAACGACTTCTCAAGGCACTTAGTAAATTACAGAATTCCATTTTGAAATATATATCCTTTGCAGCTAACCAGTGGTTATATATCACTGTTGTTCTGCTTTTGTGTAAAATATTAGGATGCTTTATTGTATAGTTCATAACCTCATTAAAGGGGAAAGGCCAAAAATGTAGGTAATTTTAAAGATTGTTTTTTGGAATTTTCTTTAGAGATATACAAGTGGCTTTTTATTGCATATAATTTACCTTTCCAATTTTAAAATTTAATTAATTAATTTGTCTTTATTTCATGGGTCCCACAAGCAGATGATTAGTTCCAAGCAAATTGGGATGGTGAAATAATTCAACCACTAGAAGAAAGTGGCTGCAAGTAAGCCAGACTGATATTTTAAATTTAGGGAGATACCATATTATAGGACAAAGTGCTGAATTAGCAGTTAGAAGACCTTAAACCAGTCTTGCTTTTCTTGTTTTAATCTTAGGAAATAATAGCTGTGGATAATATTAAGTGCTTATTACATGCTGTATACTTTACATGCACTTTCTCATTTAATTCTTAAAACAACCCTATAAGGTAGCTGTGCAGTGTGATCCTCATTTTATATAGAAGGAAACTGAGGCTTAGGAAAGTTATTTGCCTAAAGTCAAAGCTATTAAGTGGTACAACTGGAATTGATTCTAATTCTTTTTCTCTCAAAGTCCATACTCTTAATCACTGCATTGTGCTACGGACGATCATTCAAGGACTTAGAGGCAGGTTGGAATACAGTAATATGAACCAGTGATAGCAAAGGACTAGAGTCTAAACGAGACACTGAAGATGAATAGGATCAAATAGATTTTTTTTTAACTTAGGTGAATTTGAAAGGATTTAGTAGTAGGCATTTAGATGGTGAAAGGTGAAAACAAAAGTTCATTGTGACTCAGATTGCTGGACTATTGGTACGACATAGGTATATTTTGTAATGAGATGGAGAATCATTCTGGCTAGATATAAGGAATAAGGCAGTAAGTTCATTTTAGGAAATACTGAGTCTGTGGTGCGTGAGGACATCTAGACAGTTAGAAATGTGGAACTGTAGTTCAGGAGAGGGATCTGATTTCAGAATTAGGGTTTATAGGCATGTGAATGAATGGAGAAATGTGTAAAAGAAGTATTGTCCTAGAAGCCTACATTTATTTATTGCCACATTTTTAGTACTAGAAAATAAAAATGTGTTAAAAAAAATGCTTAGGGGAAAGTTATCTAATAATGACTTTTATGGCTAACAATATTTAGGATTCTTCTTAGGACAGAAAAGTATTTCTGAATTTTAATTATTAATTTATTTGTAGGAAATGTGCACTGTTGAAGAACCCAATGAAGAGTTTACATCTAGACATAGTTTAGAATGGAAATTTCTATTTCTCGATCACAGGTAACCCCATTTTTAAATTTCATAAAAAGGCAATAGTCATGTAAGTGTTTTAAATTAATGGATTTCAAGGACAGATTTTTTTCTCATCTGAAAGATTGAGCCCGTTATCCATTTTACAAAAAATAAAGGTTCCCCTTAAAATTGATTTCTAGTTGGAATATTCCTCATTATGGAAAAGTTATAATATTGTTTTATATGTAATTTAGGGCACCACCCATAATAGGATATTTGCCATTTGAAGTTCTGGGAACATCAGGCTATGATTACTATCATGTGGATGACCTAGAAAATCTGGCAAAATGTCATGAGCACTGTAAGTAGAATTTAATCTTTCTAGTGATAATAACTGTATTTAATCCTGTAACCAACTATTATATTAATTGAAAGTGGTAAAAAACAGACT
The DNA here is from genome assembly GCA_004026765.1 of Micronycteris hirsuta. Taxonomy (NCBI): domain Eukaryota; kingdom Metazoa; phylum Chordata; class Mammalia; order Chiroptera; family Phyllostomidae; genus Micronycteris; species Micronycteris hirsuta. The sequence continues at coordinate 2,658 of PVJI01003288.1, forward strand.
TTTAACCATTTTGTATTTTGAAACATAATAGAAGATTGTATTTTATGTGTATAACCAATCCAGTACGAATCATAGATAAAGTTTAAATTAAGCTTGTTCCTACTTTACATATTTCAGTCTGTAACAGTAAGTACAGTTATTTTGGGGGTTTTTTGGTTTTTTTTTTAAGATTTTATTTATTTATTTTTAGAGGGGAAGGGAGGGAGAAAGAGAGGGAGAGAAATAGCAATGTATGGTTGCCTCTCACATGGCCCTCACTGGGGACCTGGCCTGCAACCCAGGCATGTGCCCCAACTGGGAATCGAACCGGGACCCTTTGGTTCCCAGCTTGCGCTCAATCCACTGAGCTACACCAGCCAGGGCGTAAGTACAGTTTTATAATAAGATGTCTAAACCTTGTTCTGAAGTGTATAAGTGCTACATCTGGAGTAGAAGGAATAGATTCCTTTAAAAATGCAATAGTATGTCAAACAATTAGAATACTTTATAAATTCTGAGGTACAGGTGTGTGAGTCTAGCCAGGAGGTAGGTGCATATTTAAAGAATCTGTTAGGAAACTCATTGTGAGGGCTTAATGCTTACCTGTTGTTATTGTTATTAGCAGCAGAAGCGTTATCTCATTTTGCCCTGCATCATTCTGAACAATTCATTCATATCACCACAGCTCTAGAAAGTAGATACTATTATTTTTTCTGCAAGTAAACTGAGGTATAGCACGGCCAAGTAATTTGCCCACAATCTGGTAACTCATTGGTGGTAGTGATGGGATTAGAATCTAGACCTACCCCATGACCATATGCTAGTTATATTTTGTTTCAATCATAGGTTTTATTTGCTTTACTTATCCTCCTCCCTAAAACTACCCTCTTGAATAGCCTCTAAAACTAAGTTAGAGATTTAAGATACTTTCACGATGCCTTAGGCTATATGAAAATTAAGCATGTTTTATGATGGCATCAACCACATGGGAGATTTTTAGAGTAAAGTCATTTCAACACAAAAGAAAACATTGTTTACATCAAACAATAGGGGCACTAAACTGATGATCTCAACACGCGCGCGAGCGCGCGCACACACACACACACAGAAATTTATACTGATTCTTGACCAGCACTTAATAAGGTTTAGTCAATTGAATGCTAGTCCATATAAAATGGATTTTGTAGTCCAGGAAGACTAGAAAACACTTCATAATCAATCCAGTCCTGCCCCCCCGCCCCTCATTCACTCCCCTGAATTGTGACATACAGTAACATTCTTACGTTTTTGAGAATACTAAATAAGCCTGTTTAACAAAGTTTCCCAAATTAATTTAACTACAACCTCCTCCTCCCCCCTTTTATGGCTTAATATCTGTTAAGGCTATAGAACTTAGAGTCTGCAGAGTATTTTGGGAAGTACTCTCAGAACAAAAGACACACAGACTAAAAGTAAGGGGGTTGGAAAAAGATATTTTATGCAAATGGAAACTTTTAAAAAGCTGGAGTAAAATACTTATACCTGACAAAAGAGACTTTAAGACAATGGCTATAGTAAGAGACAAAGAAGGACACTACATAATGATAAAGGGAACAATCCACCAAGAGGCTATAACCTTGATAAACATTTGTGTACCCAACATAGGAGCACCTAAATATACAAAGAAAATCTGTGGGCATAAAGGGAGAGATTGACAGTAATGCAGTCCTAGTAGGGGATTTTAAAACCCCATTACAATCAACAGATAGATCTTCCAGTCAGTAAATTAACAATGAAGCAGCAGCCTTAAATGACACCTTACATCAGATGGATTTAATTGATGTTTTCAGAGCATTTCACCCCAAAGCAGCAAAATATGCATTCTTTTCAAGTTCACATGGAACATTTTCTAGAGTAGACCACATGTTAGGACACAAAACAAATCTCAGTAAATTTAAGATTTAAATCATATCAAGCATCTTCTCTGACCATAATGGTATGAAACTAGAAATAAACAGCATGAAAAACACACCAAGACGTGGAGGCTAAAATAAAATATTACTAAACAAGGAGATCAAGGCAGACATCAAAAGATGCCTTAAAACAAATGAAAATGAGAACACAGAACCCAAAATTTATGGGACACAGGAAAAGCAGTCCTAAGAGGGAAATTCATAGCATTACAGGCCTACCTCAAAAAAGAAGGAAAATCTCAAATAAATGATCTAACTTTACACTTAAAGGAACTAGAAAAAGAACAAACAAAGCCCAAAGTGAGTAGAAAGAAGGAAGAAGTAAATAAATAAAGTCTAAAAAAAACAGTACAAAAGGTCAATGAAACTAAGAGCTGGTTCTTTGAAAAGATAAATAAGATTGACAGCCTTTAACAAGAATCATCAAGAAAAAAAAGAGAGAAAACCCAAATAAACAAAAGTGAAAGAGGAAAAGTAACAACTGACACCAAAGAAATACAAAGGATTGTAAGAAAATACTACAGACAACTATAAGCCAACAAATTGGACAACCTCGGTGAAGTAGATAAATTCCTGGAAACATACAGTCTTCTAAAACTAAATCAGGAAGAATAAGAAAATCTAAATAGACTGATTAAAACTAATGAAACTGAAGCAGTAATTAAAAAACTCCCAACAAACAAAAGTCCTGGACTGCGTGGCTTCACAGGTATATTTTACCAAACATTAAAGAAAAACTTATACCTGACCTTCTCAAACTATTCCAAAAAATTCATGAAGAGGGAAGACTCCCAAGCTCATTTAAGAGGCTGGCATTATCCTAGTTCCATACCAGGTAAAGAAACTACAAAGAAAGAAAATCATAAGCCAATATCCCTGATGAACAGAGATTTTGAAATCCTCAACAAAATATTAGCAAACCAGATCCAGCAATACATTGAAAAGATCATACACCATAATCAAGTAGGTTTGATTGTGGGGATGCAAGGTTGGTACAGTGTCCACAAATTAATAAATGCGATATATACCACATAAACAAAAGGAAGGATAAAAAGCACATGATCATATCAATAGATGCAGTAAAAACATTAGATAACCCCCAGTGCCTATTTATGATAAAAACTCTCAGCGAAGGGGGAATAGAGAGAACATACTTCAACATAATAGAGACCATATATGACAGACCCACAGCCAACATCATACTAGTGGACAAAAACTAAAAGTGTTTTCCTTGAGATTAAGAATAACACAGGGATGTCTGCTTTCACCACTGTTACTCAACATAGTACTGGAAGTTTTGGCCATAGCAATCAGACGAAGAAGAAATAAAAGGCATCCAAATTGAAAAGAAGTAAAACTTATTATTTGCAAGCGACAAGATACTGTACATAGAGAACCCTAAATGTTCCACCAAAAGAACTACTAGAACTGATTCTTGAATTCAGTGAAGTAATGATACAAAATAAATATCCAGAAACTAGTTGCATTTTATACACTATCAGCACTAGTTGCATTGCAATAATGAACTATCAGCAAGGAACCCTAAGAAAACAACTCCATTTACAAGTGCATTAAAAAAAATACCTAGGAATAAATTTAACCAAGGATGTTAAAATTATAACTAAAACAAATTGAAGAATACAAATAAGCGGAAGCATATACCATATTCATGAATAGGAAGAGTTAACATCATTAAAATATCCTATTACTCAAAGCAATCTATTATTCAGCACAATTTCTATCAAGATGCCAATGGCATATTTCACAGAACTAGAATAAATATTCCAAAAACTTATATAGAACCATAAAGGACCCAAATAGCAGCAACAATCCTGAGAAAGAAGAACAAAGTTGAAAGAATCCTGCTACCTAATATTAAACTATACTATGAGTCCATAGTTATCAAAACAGCATGGTAGTGGCATAAAAACAGACAATGATCAATGGAACAGAATAGAGAGTCCAGAAATAAACCCACACCTTTATACTCAATTAATATTTGACAAAGGAGGAAAAAGCATACAATGGGCTAAAGATAGTCTGTTCAATAAAATGGTGTTGGGAAAATTGGACAGATACATGCAAAAAAAACTAGACCACCTTCTTACACCATACAAAAGAATAAACTAAAAATGGATTAAAGACTTAAATGTTAGACTTGAAACCATAAAAATCATGGAAGAAAACATAGGCAGTAAAATCTTGGACATTTCTCATAGCAAAATTTTTTCTGATATATCTCCTCAGGCAAGGGAAACAAAAGAAAAAATAAACAAATGGGACCTCATCAAACTAAAAAAGTTTTTGTACAGTAAAGGAAATCATCAATAAAATGAAAAAGACAACCCAATAAAAGGGAGAACATATTTGCTAATGATACATCTGGTAAGGGGCTAATATCCACGGTTTTTAAAAAACTTATAAAACTCAACACCAAAAAAACAAACAATCCAATTTAAAAATGGGCAAAAGACCTGAATAGACACTTCATCGAGGACCTAACAGGTGACCAATAGACTTATGAAAAGATTGTCAGTGACACTAATCATCAGAGAAATGCAAATTAAAACCACAATGAGGTATCACCTCACACCTGTCATAATGGCTGTCATCAGTAATCAGTAAGTAAGCAAGTGCTGCCAAGGATGTAGAGAAAGGGGAACCCTTGTGCACTGTTTGTAGGAGTGCAGACTGGTGCAGCCATTAAAAATGGGCCTGCCTTGTGACCCAGCAATTCTGGGTCACATTCAAAGGATATAGTCAAGGAAACCCAAAACAGTGATTTGAAAGAATATATGTACCCTTATGTTCATTGCAGTGTTACTTACAGTAGCCAAGATTTGGAAGCAGCCCAAGTGTCCATCAGTAGATGAGTGGATGAAAAAGCTGTGGTACATTTACACAATGGAACACTACTTGGCTGTAAAAATGTAGGAAATCTTAACCTTTTGTGACACTATGAATGGACCTGGAGGGTATTACGCTAAGTGAAATAAGCCAGTCAGAGAAAGACAAGTACCATATGATTTCTCCTGTATGTAGAATTTAATGAACAAAATTAGTAATATAAATAGAAACAGACTCACAGATACAGAGAACAGACTGACAGCTGTCAGAGGAGAGGGAAATTATTTACTGCTGTTACCTTCAATATATCTGGGCAGGAGGGAGTCAATATGTGAATACTGAGTATTTGGAAATTTATTGTGTATGAAAAGTAACTAAGCTCAGCAATATTTGGCTGTTAAGTTGGACACTGTGGAAGAGTAATTGCTTGAGACCTTATAAATACAGAATAGCCTTTTCTTATTATTGATATATATGTTATTGAAAAAGCCAGAAGAATTATATATATAGATATAAATATAAACAATAGTCTTTGCTAAGAAGATATATTACTTATAATATGAATCAAAAATACTTTTCTCTTTTTAGTGATGCAGTATGGGAAAGGCAAATCGTGTTATTACAGGTTCCTGACCAAAGGACAGCAGTGGATCTGGCTTCAAACTCATTATTACATCACTTATCACCAGTGGAATTCAAGGCCAGAGTTTATCGTCTGTACGCACACGGTAGTAAGGTAAATTCTTTTATAGAATTTCCGAATTACAGAGACATCCGTAATGATGTCAACAGTGACTTTTGTATGTATTACTTGTTAATGAACTAGAAAATGGTTTTCCTCATTTCTGACACAGTTTTAATATATTATTAAATTTACTTACATACATTATATAGCAATAAAATGCAGATATATATAGATATATAATTCTTGCCATAAATTTTATGGTTAGAGCAGAAGTTTTAATTGTATTTTATGTACCACAGTTAATCATATAAAAGGAAAACTGGAGTAGGCAAGCATACTCTTTCTTTATTTAATTTCTCTTAATTTAAGAACTGTGCAGTTACAGATTATTTACATTAGATACCTAGAAAAATGCAATTCAAATTAAGATATTACACACTGTATCTTAATTGTAAATATGTAGTACCTTTGTGCAGCACATGGAAAATAGCCTAGAATGAGTAATGAGCTAGTAACACTGACAAACACTAAATGGATGCAGATCTGCAGTATTTTAAATGAATGACCAAACACTAAAATTCTGTTTTTTTTTAAATTTGTAGTTATGCAGAAGTAAGAGCTGAAAGACGACGAGAACTTGGCATTGAAGAGTCTCTTCCTGAAACAACTGCTGACAAAGTATGTAGCTTACAGTTTAAATAAAATTATTTCTTTTCCATAAAAGATAAGACTCAATAATTTATAGGAAATTTAATTATTTGAAAATTATTTTTCATATATTTTATTTTCTCACTTGCAACAAGGTTAAATTTTAAATTTAATATTAAAATTTTTTTCTGCTTCTAAAGAAGATATGAAGGGTCAGCCCTCGCCAGGTGGTTCATTTGGTTGGAGAGCCATCCTGTACACCAAAGGGTCATGGGTTTGATTCCAGGTCAGGGCACATACCTAGCTTGCAGGTTACATCCCCTGTTGGGGCACATAGGGGAGGCAACCAATCTGTGTGTCTCTCTCACATCAATGTTTCTCTTTCTCCCCTTTTTTCTCTCTTTAAAATCAATAAAAACATGTCTTTGGGTGAGGATTTTTAAAAAAAGATTTGAAGGGTCTGCTTTTTAGTGGTAATCAGATAAGAGGCATGTGCAGTCTCAGATTTAAACTAATGTTTATTGCCTACGATATGGTAGGCTATAGCTAGGTTCTTTATATGAATTATAAAACAACTTTGACACTTAAGTCATCCTTGCCTGGTAGGGAATATCTCCATTTGGAAACTGTTGAAACTGAGGCTTTTGGAGATGGGTAGCCTCCCCTAAGAACGCATGGCTGGGAAGATATAGTCAGAATTTGAACTCTGGTTTCTTTTATCATCATATCATGTAGAAGTGTAGTGTATTTGCTACCTATGGCTGTGTAACAAAACTTAATGATATAAAATAACACAGTTACTAACTCATAGTGTCTGTGGTTAAGAATTCAGGCAGTTTAGTTGGGACCTCTGGTTCTGAACTGGTTATGAGGCTGCAGTCACGGTGTCAGTTCAGCTTCTCTTACAAGGCTGTAATCAGGGTGTCCAGTTACCTCAAGAATCAACTGGGTCAGAATCGCACCTTGGTGAGCTTGGTTTCCAGGTTCCCCTTGGTCGATGGAAGGATCTGATTCCTCACATACATTTGGACTAAGGGCCTTGATTCCTTGCTGACTGGTAGCTACTGTTCTCCCTCGGTTCCTTTCCTGGTGGCCCTTTCCATCAGAGTAGGTATGCAAGAAGATCCAGAGAAAGAAAATTCAGCAAAATGAAAGTCAGAGTGTTTCGTAACCTAATCATAGAGGTGTTGTCATGTCTGTTCTGTACACAAGAAGCAGATCACTAGGTCAGCCTGTAGTCACGGGGAGGATTATAAGGGTGTGACTACCAGGAAGTGTAGGAATCCTCATGAGGCCTGTCAGAGGTTCCCCAGCACAGGTATTTCTGACCTGAAGAAAGTAAGTGGAATGATAATAGTCAAGAATCTATATAAAAAGTGTGTTAAACAGACAGCCTGCCAGGGGACAGTATGGAGGATTATCCTTCAATCATTCAGTAAACTTCATTAAGTACCTTGTGTGTGCCAGGAAGTACTGAACATGGCTCATGGATCTGACGTGGAAGAATGTTTCAATCACCACCAAGCCCTTATTGTATGAAATGTTAAAGGGACTTATCTAAGAAAAAGAAGATCAAAAATACGAACAGTAAAATGACAACAAACACACAACTGTCAACAACCGAACCTAAAAAAAAAAAAAAAAATGAACTACACAAACCACTGGAACAGGAACAGATTAACAGAAATAAAGATCACCTGGAGGGTTATCAGCTAGGAGGGGGAGAGAGAGAATGGGGGAAAAGGTACAGGGAATGAAAAGCATAAATTGTAGGTACAAAGTAGACGGGGGTGGGGGGGTTAGGAATAGTATGGGAGATGGAGAAACCGAAGAACTTATAAGTACGACCCATGGACATGAACTAAGGTGGGGGAATGATGATGTGAGGCGGGTACAGGGTGAGGGGAATAAAGGTGAGAAAAATACGGGACAACTGTAATACCATAATCAATAAAATATATTTTAAAAAAAGCTTTGTATACACAGAGGAAGAAGATCCAGTATATTTTAATAAGAGAAATTTTCTGAGAAAAGTGCTTAAATCTAGGATTTCTGAAATGAGGACCATTATAGAAACTGAAGTAATACAGATTGTTCCCCCATGCCTCTTCTTTTTTCCCTCATGCCATTGTTCAAGCCTAGCAAATTCAACTAGCCCTACTTCCAAAATATATTCCAGCTGTGTCTCCTTTCTCACCATGTTTACTGTTACCACCATGGTCCACTAGGAGTTTAGGGAAGAGATCCATTTGAGATATATTTTTGAGAAACTTCAATGTGTGGGTGGATTTAAAGTCATGAGTCTAAATTTGATCACCCGGGGAATGGATATATAGAGAGAGGACAACCAAGTACTAAGCATTAGTGTTGGGGCACTCAAGCAGTAAGAGGTGAGGGAGACAAGGATGAACCAATCACAGAGGATATCAAGGGGAAGCAGCCAGTGAGGTAGGAATAAAACCAGAAAGTAAATTGTCCTAGGCGTAGGGATTGAATGACCGAGGTGGAGTAGAGGAAGAGTTTGGAGACGAGGAGTCCCTAAAAAGCAGAGTGGCCAGGCAGGACAGACTGTTGGGTGAGTCATCCGTGTGGGTTTTGAAATTCTGTAGAAAGGTCAGAGTTCGGATGAAGAGGAAGATTTTGAACAGCCAGAGATGCTTAGTCTATAAACTAAAGTGACATCTTTATTGTGTTTCCTTTTTTCATACTTTCTTTATTGTTTTAATGTGATAAAACATACTTAACAAAATTTACCATTTTAGCCAATTTTAAGTGTACAGTTAAGTGGCATTAAGTACATTCACGCTGGTGTGCAGCCATCACCACCATCCATCACCAAAATCTTTTTATCTTTCCAACTGAAGCTCCCATGTCCCTATCCATTGAACCATACTCTCCATTCCCTCCTCCCTCAAGTCCCTGGTCGCCACCAGTCTACTTTCTGACTCTATTAATTTAACTCCTATTAGTACTGCACACAAATGGACTCGTATAGTAATTGTCTTCTTATGACTCACTTGTTTGGAGTGGCATAATGTTCTCTAATTAGTTTTTAGTTTTTATCCATGTTGTAGCATATGACAGAATTTTCTGAATAATATTTCATTGTGTATATACTCCAACTTTTTGTTATCCACTCATCCATCATTGGACACTTGGGTTGCATATATCTTTTGGGTGCTTTGAATAATGCTGCTGTGAACATGGGTGTACAGAATATGTTTGAGCTCCTGCTTTCAATATTTTGAGTTTGTACCCAGATACGAAATTGTTGGGTCATATGTTAATTATGATTAATTTTTAAGCAACCATCATACTATTTTCCATAGTAGCTGCATTAGTTTACATTTCCATCAGCAGTGCACAAGAGTTCCAATTTCTTCATATTCTCACCAACACTAGTTGTTTTCTGTGGGTTTTCTTTATAATAGTGATTTTGATGGATATGAAGTAGTATGTCACTGTGGTTTTGATTTGTATTTCCCTATGATTGTTGATATTGAGCATCTATTCATGTGTGTATTGATTGGCCATTTGTATACCTTCTTTGGAGAAATGTCTGCAAGCCATTGCTGGTTTTTTAACTGAATTGTTCAGCGGGGGTTTGCTGTTGAATTGTAGGAGTCCTTTGTATGTTCTTGGTACTAATTTCTTATTGGACATGATTTGCAAATGTTTTGTCTCTTTCCATGGATTGCCTTTCCACTCTGGTATATTGCCCTCTGATGCACTTTTGTTGCTTGTGCATTTAATGTCATGTCCAAGGTATCACTGACCAATCCAATGTCAGAAAGCTTTTCTCCTTCCAAAAGTTTTATCGTTTTTAGCTCTTATGTTTAGGTCTTTGATCCATTTTGACCGAGGTTTTGGTCCAGAAACTCTTACCACATTGTATATGGTAATAATCCACCTTCATTCTTTTGCATGTGTTGTTTCTTTAAATCAAGAATGAAGCCAAAACCTTCTGTCTATAAAAATAAATTTTCATTTTTTTAGCTAATATGTACACAGATATCATTGCCTTGTTATGGGTAAAAACTGATTGTGGTTAAGAGGGATTAGTAAGCATATTGATAATTTGGGATCTCTGAATTGGATCACAAGAAAATGTTTATTTTACTCTTTTCTCCTTAGAGCCAAGACTCTGGGTCTGATAACCGTATAAACACAGTCAGTCTCAAGGAAGCATTGGAAAGGTTCGATCACAGCCCAACCCCTTCTGCTTCCTCCCGGAGTTCAAGAAAATCATCTCACACCGCAATCTCAGACCCTTCCTGTGAGTACTCTAGCTTGACAGCAGACTCCTTTAAAGAGAGAGTTTCTCAATTGTGTTACTGGTATCAGCATTTTTAATCAAATGCTACTTTAAAATAATTTTGCATTTCTGAAATATATTTAACTTTTCAGTAAGAGGCACATTGCTCACAGTTAGCAAAGAATTAAGTTTATGAAGTAGCCTATAAAATATATAGGTAATAATGTTGGTATTGTTGTTTTTAATCATCTGTCAAAAAGAAAACAAAATTATTTATTTTTTTAATTTATTTTACTGGTAGAGCCAGTAAGCGTTCTTTCAGTTTGTTTTTGAAAGTTTTTTTTAAAGAGTGTTGTCTTTATAAAGACTTGCATAATTGTCATTAAATTAGTAACTTTTTTTAACTTTTATTTCTCAGGATATTAAAATTGTATGTACTAGTAAGGAGGAAAGAGGTTGTGATGAACTACTCAACATTATGGGTAGAACACTAAAGATTAAACATAGAATTTCTGAAATCTTAGGGAAAAAAATTTCCCCTACTATTGCTGTTTTCTTTTTTAACAGATGTTTTATTTTATTGTGGTAAGAACACCTAAAATGAGATCTGCCCTCTTACTTTAAGTGTGCATTATCGTTGACTGTAGGTATAGCGTTGTGCCGCAGGTCTCTGGAGCTTATTCACTGTGCTTCACTGTAACTTCTGTCCTTTGATCAGTAACTCTCCACTTTCCTCTCTGCCCAGCCCTTGGCAGTCGTCATTCTGTTTGATTCAACACATTTGACTATTTTAGATCCCTCAATCATGAAGTCAGGTACTCCTGTGTTTCTGTCATTGACTTATTTCTCTTAGCCTAATGTCCTCAAGTTCATCCAGTTGTTACATATTGTAGAATTTCCTTCTTTTTAAAGATTGAAAAGATTAGTATTCCTTTGTTTGTATATACAGGGGATTTTTGTATTATTATTTATTAATTATTGTATTATTTTCCATAGAGCAAGTGCAATCTTACTTTTGCCTACCACTGTATATACCACATTTTGTTTATCCATTCATCTGTCAGTGGACATTTAGCTTGTTACATCTTGGTGGTTGTGAATAAGCGCTTCAGTGAACGTAGGAGTGCTCAGATCTCTTCAAGATCCTGCTTTCAGTTCTTTTGTGTAAATACTCACAAGTGGAGTTACTGGATCGTGTATGATAGTTCTGTTTTTATTTTTTGCAAAACCTACGTGCTGTTTTCCACAGTGGTGGCACCGTTTTGTATCCCTGCTAACAGAGTTGCAAGAGTTCCAGTTCCTTCACATTCTTGCAGACACTTGTTGTCTTTTGTTTTTTTGATAATAGCCATCCTGGCAGGTATGAGGTGATATCTTAATGTGGTTTTGATTTGCATTTTCCTGATGATTGGTGGTGATGAGCATTTATTCATGTATCAGTTGGTTGTTTGTATGTCATTAAGAGAAATGTCTATTCAAATTTTTAGGCCATTTTTCAGTTGAATTACTAGTTGGGTTTTTTTCCCTGTTGAATTGTAGAAGTCATAATCATTAATATATTTGAAGTTTTTCTATTTCAAACCTTTCTTTGTCCTTAAAAAAGAAGTAATTAAAATAAAAATTGTCTTACTGTTACAGACTTCACTTTTATTGATTCAATTTAGAAAAAGATTCAAACCTTATTTATATTCACTGAAATGCATTTTAAGATTCATTTTTGAAAACTGCATTTTGTAAAATATTAATACTGTTCTGTTTTTGTTGACCAATTTCAGCAACACCAACAAAGATCCCAACGGATACCAGCACTCCTCCCAGACAGCATTTACCAGCTCATGACAAGATGGCACAAAGGAGGTCATCGTTTAGTAGTCAGGTAAGCTCTTTAGTTAGTTCTTCTGAATAAGGATTTATTAAAAAGGAGAAAATCATCTAAATCTTTAGGAATTTATTGATTCATTATCCCTTTCTATAAAACTAAAATAGTTGTTGGTGTATGACATTCAAGCTTTTTCTGTTTTTGTAAAGTAGTTGTCAAACATATCAATCCTATAATTATTTTTCAAGTAAAATGTTAGATTTTATTTTTAAGTTGTGAGAAGCTGATAATTTAGATCTATTCTATGTCTGAGTTTAAATATCAGTGATTTTCAGTTATGTCCAGTCAACTTTTATTGAGAGCCCATGCAAGGTAATATGGCAGATGCTTTGGAAGATAAAAATATAAATAGGGAACTTTGTAGATGGGGAGACATTCCTGTACTGAGCTAAAAAAAAAAGTGTGAGGCAAATTATAATTGCTGTAAAGGTACCATGGTGATATTTCTGGTGGAAGTACTCATGTATGGGAATGATCATCACTCCAGTGTTGTTTTTTATTTTGCTTCTAGTCCATAAATTCCCAGTCTATTGGTCAATCATTAACACAGCCAGTGATGTCTCAAGCCACAAGTTTACCAGTTCCACAAGGCATGTCCCAGGTATTTTTGTTTGTTTGTTTCAGTTGAGTATTTTGAAATGGTAAATTGTTTTTAAGCTAATACAGATTTTAAAAAGAATTCTCTTACAGATACAGTAAATCTCACCTGTGGGCATTAGAATATCTGGGGATATTTTTGATTTTCATTATTTTGGGGGTACCATTTGCCCTTAGTTTAGTAGGTAAGCACCAAGGATGCTAATTGTTTTTCAGGATGCACGACAGTTTTGCACCATAAAGAATTGCCCTGCTTAATATGCTGTAACACCTCTGTTGAGAAACACTACAGGCAGAAAGATATTAAAGATGAAGTATAGCTGTTCATTTTATTCTTCCTATGTATATTAGAAGAATCAAGTAATTTTATTCATGTATTTATTCATTTGTTTATATATAGAACATTTATTGAGTTTCTTGGATGTATCAGATATTGTAGGTGCTGGTAGTACAAAATGTATAATATCTACACTAAAAGACTTGATTACAGTGACAGAAAACTACGTAGTTTAAGCTTAAGGTATAGAGACTGATTGGTGTGCACATTAGACGGACACTTAATTCAGTCAGAGGAAGTAAAGGGAAACTTTCGGAATAATTTTTGCTTGAGTCCTGAAGGATGCCTAAATATAGAAATTAGCGAGACAAGGAGAAGTATTACAAAACTGACAAGAAATTACTTTTGATTATAAATTCCAAACTTGTAATTTGTGACTTTGCACACATTCAGTGCTTCAAACACATTAAAAATACTACTGATGCCCTGACTGGTATGGCTCAGCGGGTTGGGCATCGTCCCGCAAGGAAGTTCACCAGTTTGACCGCCTGTCAGGGCACATGCCTGGGTTGCACGCCAGGTCCCCGCTGGGACATGCGAAAGGCAGTCAGTAGGTGTTTCTCTCCCTCTCTTTTTTCCTTTCTTCACCTCTCTCTAAAAATCAGTAAAGTCTTTTAAAAAATACTACTGAGTAGTAGTAAAAATAATCCAAAATTTTCTTACTGTTTTGTTTGGCATTAAATATACCTTGACTTAAAGGTATCTAAATTGTAAATAAGGATAGTTAACAATTGTTGAAAACAATATTTTTCTAAAAATACCTTTGTCTTATATAATTATTTAAATTATACATATGACACTTTTACAAATATTGACAATGCAGTAAATTTCCTAAACATCATAATTTTGACTTTTAGCAATATGTGCTCATGTAAGGCATTTATAATAGCACTATTATTAAATAGTATGTGCAGTTGTAGCAGTTTCTATCAGCATTGAATCCTTAACTGCTTTTTATTCTGAAGGTTAACAGAATCTTTATGTAAAAACTTAGACATACTTTCAATGTTTACTTTATTAAATCTCAAGACACTAAATATTTAGTATTTTTAAAAGATATTTTTATGAAATAAAGAATATTATATCAAAAATGTTATGTATTCAGATTTCATTTTTGTTCAGTGATAAAGACAAACACATTATCTCTTAGTTCTGTGGTTTTATTTATTCTGCCTTCTGTTTGTTTCTGTTATTTGTACTTGATAGAAGAAGCTTTTTCTTTAGTGGTAGCAATGTAATTATCAAAGTATAAATAACTTTACTTATGATAAAATATTTATATGACATATAACATTTCAAATAATATTTAAAAATAAAGGAATGAGTGAGTTGAGGTACTAAATTTGTCATATTTTCTCATACCTAATGTATCTAATATAAGATACATTTGGTTACTATCAATTTCAAAAGTCAGAATTGAATACTTTAAAAAGTAGTATTCAGTGTCCTCAACACAGTCTTCTGAAGTAGAGTGAACGCTTTTGGGGGGCATTACTCACTTCTAGATGCAGTTCCTCTAGAAGACTATTTTAAGACCAAGATTTCCAATAAAGTGAAATTCTTCCTGCTCTTGTACTGTATCCTGTGCTGAATATTCATGGAAAAAAATTAAATGAGTGTAATGAAAATAAGTGTAGACTTACGTGGTGAATCCCTAAATGTGGCTAAATTTCAAGCAGTAGTAAATAGAAGCTGCTTATGACTCAGGTGAAACATAGAGAAGTAACATTGAAAGTTCTGTTAATAACTTTTTTCATTCACATATATATTTATTCATTTATAATTGCTTATGTCTTTAAAGTTTATGTTTTGTACTTACCTGAGAACAGTTTTAGTTGAAAATATGAGAAAAACATTATGGTTGGTTATCTGTTGGATTTTTGTAAGTTTCTAATAATATGCACAAAGGACATTCTAAGGATATGAGAATTCGATATGAGTAACTCTAGTGCGGGCTGCTTTTTTCATTGTTAAAGGGTAGAAACGAAGTTAAGTAACATGTTCGAGCAAGTAGTAGAGCCGCTATATGAGCTCATGTCTTTCAGCGCTACCGTGTGCTTTTTAGTCATGTTAAGATGCAGTCATAAGTCAGAAATTTGAAGATGGATAATATAAAAAATTGTCAAGTGGTAACAGAGGTTAACTACTAAATTCTAGAGACTATAGGGATAACAGATACAGAAAGCCGTTCTAACCATAGTGAAAGGGGAAGGACCCAAGGTAGGAACAACTTGGAAGACTCCCCCAAACCACGTAAACCTCTCTTCCAGGCCAGGCCGAAGTTCAGGTCCCACTGGGTGTGGCTATAGCCATTTGATGGTAGAGAAGTTCACTGAGGTGCCACAGATGAGGACTGGAGAGCAGGAAACCACCTGCTGGGGTGCCAGTAGAATTTGCTGGGGAGCTGACCACTTGGGTCGTAGTGAGACTTGCTGGAGAACCATCTGCTGGGGTGCTGATGAGACTCACTAGGAAGCTACTCACCGGCAGAAGAGCAAGAAAGAAAAGCACCAGAACCAGAAAGATTAAGCACCTCTTTTTGTAGTATCCCTCCAGCAGAGTCAACTGGCATGACCGATTTGTGCTTGCTGGCAAAGGAGAAATATTTGTAGAGCCCAGCTCTAGTATGACAAAGATGAGCAAAGATGGGTGAATTAGCAGAGAGGCAATACATTCATAACTGGCATCACATTCTTAGCTCATGATGTACTGCTTACTTTTCACATTGCACAGTTAAGAGGAATAGGTGACCCTAAAATATCTTACACTTTTTCCATACATGGTGCTTCAGTTTCAGTTTTCAGCACAGTTAGGAGCCATGCAGCACCTGAAAGACCAATTGGAGCAACGGACACGAATGATAGAGGCAAATATTCATCGGCAACAAGAAGAACTAAGGAAAATTCAAGAACAACTTCAGATGGTCCATGGTCAAGGGTTGCAGGTAAGATATTACTACATTTGATTTAAACAAAGCATGCCATTTACATTTTAATTTCTTAGGGAAATTGACTGTTCTTAATTAAAAGGGGCACGTAAGACAGGCTTCTGATCAAGATGGAGGAATAGGTAAACACTGTATTCGTGTCCTCCTGTGACCACATCAGAATTACAGCTCAACTACAAAACAGCCAACGTAGAAAACCACCTGAAATCCAGCTGAACAGAAGTCCTATAACTAAGACGATACAGTAGAAGCCACACTGAGACTGGCAGGAGGGGCAGAGATGCGAAAGGGGCTGGTCCCACACCCGCATGTGACAGTTGACAGTGTGCAGGGATATCTCAGCTGCAGAGATCCTTCCTGAGGAGCAAGGGGTCCCAGCCTCTCCACAGGCCCCACACCCAGGGTTTCACCGTCAGGAGGAATAGGAGTCCCCATAACTTCAGGCCGTGAAAACCAGTAGAGATTGTGGCTGCGTGCGACAGGGCTTCTCGAGTCCCAGGCCTTTCTCTCATGGGGCCTGCCCACGGACTTACTGGTCTCACTTCCTCTGAGCTTCAGCACTGGGGCAGCAGCTTGAAAAGTGCTAGAGACATACAGGGAGGAACTGAAATGTCTGGCTCCAGGACGAGGGCGAGGAGGGCAGCTTTTTCCCAGGCAGAAGTACTGGCAGAAGCCATTACTCTTGCTGAGCTCCCCATCCACAAGCGCAGGCAAGTGTCATCTCTTGAGCCTCCATCAACCTCTCTATCACTGTTCCCACCCCCGCCCCCGCAACCCTGGTAATTCTGAGACCGAGTCTCACCCAAGCTGTTTCCAGTGGGTTTTTATATAAATGACCTGTCTTGATATGTGCTGCGAACTTATCCTAAAATCTTGGTTCACAAACCCCAAACAAGCAGCATCTGGCCTTGGCATGCCCCACTCCTCTTGCTAAGCTGCCTCAAGTGACATCTGGCTTCAGTTGGCAGGTTAGCCTCTCCCAGGCACCTCCAAGCCCAGCACGAGTGGCAGCCATCTGAAGATTACTTTGTAGCTCATACCAAGTGACCCTGGGAAGGGCATAGGCAGGGACTAACCTTGGCCTGCACCCCAAGAGGCCCCAGAACCAACACACCTGGTGGCTAGCTTCAGCTCACGCCAGAGCACCACCCAAGCACCTTTACAAATGACACTCAAAGGCAAGGTTGGCAGGCACCAGAACTCCGCTAAAGCATATCTTGCTCCATAGGGTCATCCCCTGCACAGCAGCTTCTCCACTGTAGTCATGGCCAGTCCTCACAATCAGCCTGAGAGTCCATCCTTCCCATTGACATGCCAACAGAAAACAAGACGCAGCTACAACAGAAGGACACACAAAACCCACTCACCCTGGTTCAGGTGACCAGGGAGGCTGTGCCACTGGGCCCCATAGGACACCTCCTCCATAAGGCCACTCTACCAAAACTGGAGTATGTAGCATCTCTACCTGACACATAGAAACAAATACAGGGAGGCAGCCAGAATGAGGAGACAAAGAAACATGTCCCAAATGAAAGACTAGAACAAAACTCCAGAAAAAGAGCTAAACAAAATGGAGATAAGCAGTCTGCTATCTGCAGAGAGTTAGAAACACTGCTTATAAGAATGCTTGATGATCTCAGAGAGAACCTCAACAGACTGGAAATACAAAAGTGAAGATAGGAAACATAAGAACCAATCAGAAATGGAGAATGCAATGACCGAAGTGAACATTGGAGGGAATCAATAGTAGATTACATGAATCAGAGCATCAAATCAGTGATTTGGAAGATAGGTAGCAGAAAATATTCAATCAGAACAGCAGAAAGAAAAATGAAGAAAATGATAGTTTAAGCGGCCTCTGGGACAATACCAAGCGTATCAATATTCATATAATAGGCATAACAGAAAGAAAAGAGAGAGAACAAGAAATTAAAAACCAATTTGAAAAAATGATGACAAAGCGTTCCTAAGCTGGTAAAAGAAATAGACATACAAGCCCAGGAAGTGCATAGAGTCTGAAAAAAATAAACTCAAATGAGGCCTGTACCAAGGAATCGTAATTAAAATGCCAAAGATTAAAGACAATGAGAGAATCTTAAAAGCCTCAAGAGGAAAGAAGTTATCTGCAGAGGAGCTCCCATAAGACTGTCAAATGATTTCTCAACAGAATCTTTGCAAGTCAGAGGGACTGGCATGACGCATGCAAAGTGATGAAAAGCAAGGACCTGCAACCGGGCTTACTCTACCCAGCAAAGCTATCATTTGGAATCTAAGGACAGATAAAAAGCTTCCCAGATGAGACAGAGCTAA
The DNA here is from genome assembly GCA_004026765.1 of Micronycteris hirsuta. Lineage (NCBI taxonomy): Eukaryota > Metazoa > Chordata > Mammalia > Chiroptera > Phyllostomidae > Micronycteris > Micronycteris hirsuta. The sequence continues at coordinate 21,094 of PVJI01003288.1, forward strand.
ATTTAGGAGTCTGTGTAAAACATAAAACCAGTATTACAAGAAATGTTAAAGGGACTTCTTTAAGAGGAAGGAAATAAAGATATAAAATATGAATAATAAAATGACAATAACTACATATCTATCAACAATTACTTTAAATATAAATGGCATAGAGTGTCTGAGTGGATAAGAAAATAAGATGCTTACATATGCTGTCTACAAGAGACCCACTTCAGATCAAAAGACACATACAAACTGAAAGTAAAGGGATGGAAAAAGATATTTCATGAAAATGGAAGTGGAAAGAAAAAGCTGGGGTAGCAGTTCTTACACCAGACAAGATAGATTTTAAAACAAAGGCTATAGCAAGAGACAAAGAAGAACCCATCAATTCCATTTCTGGGTATTATCTGAGGAAACCCAAAACATTAAATCAGAAAGAAATGCATCATATGTTCACTGCAGCATTGTTTACAATAATCAAGATACCGAAGCAGCCTAAGTGTTTGTCCATAGGTAAATGGCTAAGGAATAGTGCATACATGTAATGGAATATGACTCAGTCATAAAGAAAGAATGAAAACTTGTTACCTGCAGAAACATGGATGAACTTAGAGTGTTGTGCTCCGTGAAATAAGTTAGAGAAAACAGACGCCATATGATTTTACTTAAGTAAAATTGAAACAAACAAAATAGAAACAAACCCATAGATACAGAGAACATTTTGATGGTTTCCAGATGGAGGAGCGTTGAGAGGATGGGTGAAAAAGGTGAAGGTATTAAATACAAATTGGTAGTTACAGAATAGTCATCGGGATGTAAAGTTTAGCAGAGAGAATATGATCAGTTATATTGTAATAGCTGTGGTGTCAGATGGGTACTAGATTTATTGGGGTGACCACTTTGTGGGTTATATGTGTGATCACCATTTTGTACACTGGGAGCTAATAGAATACTGTATGTCAACTGTAATTGAAAATTGTACTTTAAATATGACCTTCAAGAGATACATTTCATCAGTTTATTAGTTAAATAAACACTCACTGGTTACCTCCTCAGTATGATTGCATTTACAGTCCCTAAAGATAATTTATTCCATCAGCATTGTTTTTCCAGTTCAGAGTCATCTTTTAGCAGTTCAGTTCTTAGTAAACTTTAATCCATAATATAAAAATGATGTTTTACATAAACTTTTAGGTATATGTTGATACAGAATTTATTTATCTTTTTTTTACATTACCTTGGTATAGAATTTATAATAAATCATTAATCTTTATTTTAATTAAATACCAGTGGGTATAATTTCATAGTCTTACTTGATCAACCACTCTAAAGTTATGTCTGTCAGAGACTAGGACTTAGGTATAGGGAAACTTTAAGTGAAGTCTACTTTGATCTAATGCGATAATTATAAATAAGTGATGCAGTGCTTCCTGTCCGACAGTTGGAAACATGGTGTGGTTGCGATGGAGGCATGATTATGAAGTGTGTTTCACTCAGTAATTGTTTATTGCTCATTGTTCATTCAAAATGTCTTAGACTTGTTACTTGCTTCTTAAACTTAAATTTGTAGCTTGTTTGCGCTTTTTTTAAAATTCATTTTTGTTTTTAATATACAAAGCTCATTTTAATGTAATCTTTATTTTTAAAGATGTTTTTACAACAGTCAAACCCTGGGTTGAATTTTGGTTCTGTTCAACTTTCTTCTGGAAATTCATCTAACATCCAGCAACTCGCACCTATAAATATGCAAAACCAGGTTGTTCAAACTAACCAGATTCAAAGTGGAATGAATACTGGACACATCAGCACAGCTCAGCACATGATATCACAGCAGACTATGCAGAGTGCATCAAGTCAGGTACTGTTTGACTACAGCAGGCTATGGAGTGTTCAGTGATTGAAATGCGTATTATTGCTGAAACAAAAGTAAAGCCCTATCTTTGAACAATACCATGTTTAAAAATTAATAGTAATAATTAGAAAGTATAGTACTATAATCATTAAAATATTTTGTGCATAAGGGTTGTGAAACTGTTGAACGTTAAATACTTTCATAATTTTGCAATTAAAAAAAATGAACATACAGGTTGCTTCTGTAGATTAAAAAGGTTTAAGTTGCAAAAGAGACTGATCAGGAAACATGTTACCATAAGTGAAGAATAAATTGTTGGGGCAGTGATGGTTTAATTAATATTCCAGGAAATTTTGGTAATTGGTGTGTATATGTGACTGTAAATCCTGGGGCTTCAAATGAAGTACATAAAAGTGACTAATGTTGGTTACTCTTTTGGGGCATTTGGTAGAAAATCTTTATGTTTATTTTATATTTTCCCTCTTAAGATCATCTCCTTTTCTAAAATCATTTACCTTCCAGCAAGATAGTGAAGATTAATTAATTTTTAATTACTACAAGTCATTTTCTCCCAGAGTAATAGGTCCTGCCACTTTTTTCTGTCACGTCAACTATTGTTAGAATGATGTAAGAAGCATACTTCCTGATGTAAATTTTTTTCAGTTAATCTGTCCCTGAAATCTCCTCTTTTCCAGCAGAGTCAACAAAACGTACTGAGTGGGCACGGTCAGCAGACGTCTCTTCCTGGTCAGACCCAGAGCACTCTCACAGCCCCGCTGTACAACACGATGGTGATCTCGCAGCCGGCAGCCGGGAGCATGGTCCAGGTCCCGGCGAGCCTGCCGCAGAGCAGCTCCCAGGGCGCTGCGGTGACTACATTCACTCAGGACCGGCAGATAAGGTGGTTCTGCTTCATTCGTCATTCTCAAGTTGTAAATTAATTGATTCGAAAAACACAGTTTATTTTTTAAAAACATGATTTTAGCTTGTTACTCCAGCCAGTATTCTTGAATTTGAAATAAAAATGCAAAATGTATTCATTGTTTAAGGACTTTATAATAAAAGGATAGCTACAAATTTTGTTTCCTTCCTTAATATGTGCTACCAACTATTGTAGAATCCAAATTCTGCAACACACTGTTATCTTATCTGAATTTTATGACAGGCTTTTATATCACTGCGAAAGCTCTATCATTTTAATACAGATACTGGTGCGTTTTCGTACAGTAACAATGGTTAGGGTGCACACTACCATAGTTGATGTATACTATGGAATAAAAGCATGCTTTTCTTGAGTTTGTTAAGTATTATGCTAAGTGACTGTAACATATCTCCTTTAATTCCTTTTTCTTTTTTTTAATGTGTTAGGGTCTCTTATTTCCCAGATAAGAAAAAAGTGAATTTTTAGTGATTTGGCCAAGGACCTATAGCTAGTTAAGGGAATGAAGGAGGGGTTCTGAATCCGAGCCTCAATGTCTGATTTCAAAGCTCAAATTCTTAAGCATATACTACGCTAAACTTGTGTGGGCCATTCAGGAGGCATCTATAATATATTTTAGTAGGAATAGCTGACTTAGAAACAAAGGTTTTGAAGAAATGCCATTTTCTTATAATGGGAAGCTTTTAACTTTAGGATTTCTATAGTCTCAAAACTTCTATTTTACGTACATTTTATTTGTCACCTATTTTACTGCAATGCAAGTAGGCTGCTGCTTTTATAATACAACTTTGCTGTTGTATTAGGCCATGTAATAGATTATATTAAAATCCTATTAATAATTTCCAGAGAGTAAAGCTCCAGGAAGAACTCATTGCTTCTTTTTTGGAACTCTGTTCCTTCAAGGTAAAAAGTCTAGTTTTTAGCTCTGGTATTCTAAAAGGAAGTATTATGAATGTGCTCCATAGTAATGCAGAGGACTAGTTTTAAAGCCTGAGGAAAGAAACCTGTTAAATTAGAATGCTGATGTGCATTTTGGAGGACATGATTTATCAACTATTTGTAACCCTTTGCTTTTTGAGGGAGTAAAACTGATTTTAGCAAACATTTGTGTGCCTTCTGAGATGAAATTGGCACATACTTGTCCCAAGAGAAAGATCAAACTAGTAAAAGCCATAGAAAGGTACACAAATCAATATTATTTGGTGTCATAAATACTTTGTAGGTCTTTAGAAGGGAGGAAGTGAGCAGCTTTATGGGTTGAAGCAAGGAGGTGAAAGAGAAGAGTGTGGCTGGAGAAAGTTTGGTGGAGGAAATACCTGCTGTGAGTCTTACAGAGCTTGGCTCTGGGGTCATGTGGGCCAGGAAGTCTGGTGTGGGTGTTCTGGGCAGAGGGAGCGGTGCATACAGAGTCACAGAAGTGAGAGTTAATGCAGAAGTAGGTTGAAGAATGTCTTTTGGTTCCAGAGATGGATGAAGTAGTCTCATCACATTTTAGCAGTGAGCAGTTGGCAATTCAGATACTAATTCCTTTTACAATTAACAGAAAAATTAGCACACAGCACTTTTGTAATTAAACCACTTTATAAATGTTACTTGTTTCTTTGGTTTTTTAATACATAAGTTTAAAATTTTTTATGTGTATTTTATTTTACATTAAATAACGCATTTGGTCCTGAAGCTTATACAATCTAGTATTTTATTTTCAAGTTTAACATGGTTTCAGAATAGACTTATTTTGTCTTGTGGAACATATAAATAATAAAGTATGTGTCTGCTCTAAGTTTAATACTGTGTACTTTAAACAGTCTAGCTGCAGTTATATCTTGCTACGTCTACAGTGGAATTACGTGCATCTCAGATTTTTTTTTTACTATAATAGCCCATGTTAGCAACTAACTTCATTTCACAGAAAAGGGAAATAAAAATAATATTCTTCCCTGAAGAGGCATCATTTTTTGTTGTTCTCTCATTAAAGAAAATAGAAGAAGGAAGGTGAGGAGGGAGGGAATATTAGTGAATTCTAACACAGTGCGTACTGTGCTGCATTGATACATTTATAAATTGAGGGTACTTTTATGTACTGTTACAGTGTCATTTAGTTTTGAATTATGATTGTAAGATATAACTTGCATGTACGTATCTTGTATAAACCTAGAGTTTTTTTAATTCCCTTGTGACAACTTTAAGTTTATTCAAGATTAGCTAAATGAACCTTGTGCCACATATTTGACTCCTAGTACCTAGTAATTTTTAAAAAGAAAAAGTTTTAGCAGGTTGAAATTTTTTTGTTGTGGTAAAATATACATAACAAAATTGACCATGTTAAACCATTTTTTATATGTATAATTCATTGGCACAGCATATACGCACATCCCTGTGACTGTGGCTGCCATCAGTATCCAGAACTTTCCCGGCTCACCAAACTGAAACTGTGCCCATTGAATAATAGCGCCTCCTCCCTCCTCCCCTCTAGCTCCTGGAAACCGCCATTCTACCTTCTAAGCACAGAAGTCTATGAGTTTGAGTACTCTAGATACCTTTAATAAGTGAAATCATACAATATATGTCTTTTGTGATTGGCTTATTTTACTTGGCATCATGTCCTCAAAATTCATGTGTTAGAATTTCATTGCTTTTTAACTTTAAATAATACTCCATTGTTTTTATATGCCACCTTTTGTTTATTTATTCTGTTGCTGGACACCTGGGTTACAGCCATTGTTTGGTTGTTGTGGATAATGCTTGAGTCCCTGCTTTCAATTCTTTTGAGTGTATACCCAGAAGTGGAATTGTTGGGTCATATGGTAATTCTGTTTAACTTTCTGAGGGATCATCTGTCATAACTGTTTTCCATAGTAACTGCATCATTTTACATTTTTACATTCCCACCAGCAGTGCAGAAGGGTTTCAGTTTCTCCACATGCTCACCAACAGTGGTTATTATTTTCTTTTCTTCTTTTTTGGTGGGGATGGTAGCATTCTGGTGGGTGGGTGTGATGTGGTTTCTCATTGTGGTTCTGATTTGCATTACCCTGATGGCTAGTGATATTGAACGTCTTTCCATGTGCTTATTGACCATTTTTACATCGTTTTAGAATAAATTTCTATATAAGACCCATTTTTTAATCTGATTATTTGTTGCTGAGTTGTATGATTGCCTAGTTATTAACCCCATATCAGAGTATGATTTGCAAGTATTTTATCTCATTCTGTGGGTTATAGTTCACTGTGTTGATAGTGTCCTTTGCTGAATAAAAGCTTTTAATTTTGATGTACAGTTTATTTTTTCTTTTGTTGCCTGTGCTTTTAGTGGCATATTCAAGACATTAACTGCCCAATCCAGTGTCATGAAACTTTTCCCCTATGTTTTCTTTTAAGAGTTTTATAGCTTTAGCTCTTAGGCTTTCATGTTTACTCTGAGTTAATTTTTGTATATGGTGTAACATAAAGAGTCCAGCTTCGTTCTTTTGCATGTGGATATGCAAGAAAAGTTTGTATTTTTGTTTATGATCACTTCATTTTGCTATGTACACATTTCTGTTTTACTGATATCTCAAAGAGAATCTTTAAAAACATAAAACAATCAGTATATACAGCTTTAAAAAAACTAAATTGGCATTATCTTTGGGTATTGTCTTAGAGAGGTATTCAGCCACTGCCTTTGATAATGTATATTTTGTATTTCTGACTCTCCTTCTCTTTCCTTCCTTTTACAGATTTTCTCAAGGTCAGCAACTTGTGACCAAACTCGTCACTGCTCCGGTAGCCTGTGGGGCGGTGATGGTCCCTAGCACCATGCTCATGGGTCAGGTGGTGACTGCCTACCCCACGTTCGCTGCACAGCAGCAGCCACAGGCACTGCCAGTCACGCAGCAGCAGCAGCAGCAGCAGCAGCAGCAGCAGCAGCAGCAGCAACAACAACAGAGTTCCCAGGAACAGCAGCTTACATCAGTTCAGCAACCGTCTCAGGCTCAGCTGTCCCAGCCACCGCAGCAATTCTTACAGGTAATTCTCCCACAGGGCAGTCGTCCAAAACCCATTTACTTTAACGTAATGAAATTAAACACTAAGTGGACACTTTTGTAAATGATATGAAAAATTTGTAAGAGCTTATTGCACAAGCTCAGTTTCTATAAAGAGAATGTTTGTCCCAGTTAGCTGTATGTTCTTCCCCTCATTGGTACTGCAAAGACTTTTAGCCCTGCTAGACTGAATAAGTGACTAATTCCTGCCCATATCAAGGCAGTTTAAAGATTTTATTTATTTTTTATTTTTAGAGAGAGAGTAAGGGAGGGAGAAAGAGAGGGAGAGAAACATTAATGTACAGGAGAAACACCGATTAGTCGCTTCTTGCATGACCTGGCCTACAGCCCAGGCATGTGCCCTGGCAGGGAATCAAACCAGCAATCTACTGGTTTATAGGCCAGCACTCAATCACTGAGCCACACCAGCCAGGGCGTCAGAGCACTTTACTGGAGCCCTGTCTAGCTAGAGTTTCTGGAATTCAAGCAAAGGCAACTTACTTTCTTCTCTCTCTCTCTTTTTTTTTTCTCTAGCAGCTCATCCAACTCTACAGGGCAAGGGTATTAAACAGGATTTTTAAAAAATTGGTATAGACATTATCTTAAATTTTTTTAAGATTAAGTTTTATAATGATTTTTGGTTATAAATTATTATTAGTGGAGAAATACTGTGGATTCAGAATACATCACAGTTAAGAACTTGGACTCTCAAGCTAGGCTGCCCTGAGATTCAGTCACTGCTGCATCACATACTCTGTTACCTTTGGCAGGGTATTTAACTTGCTAAACTTCAGTTTCCTCATCTGTAACATGGTGGTGCTAATAGTTCATATGTCACGAGTAAAAGATGTATATAAATCACTGAACATAGTATAAGGCATATTAGCTAGCTGTTGTTTATGACCACAAATGGTAAACACTCACATTACCAAAATGCAGACACAGATCTCATGTGGGTATATTAGGCAGGATCTACTTACCTGAAGGATACAGAAGAAAGTTACCTAGATTCGTATCCTCACTGAGGGTGCTCAGTAGCAGATTATGACATCTGTAAATCCAGCCTTTTTTTTTTCTTGCCTAGGGGAGCATCTTTGAATGTAGGCTAGTCTAGATTTGTGCTATAGACCAACTGATGTAGGCCAGAGGCACATATCATCAATTTTAGAGTTATACAATGTATGGTATAATTAGATTAGATTATACTAAATCTTTAGCATAAAGATTTAGTATAATACTATATATTCAGTCATAAATATAGTGTTAATTTATTACCTATGGAGTTCTGATCCAAATGTAATCCCTAACCTTGTGATGTGGAAAACTAAAACAGGTTAGTTGCTTAAATTTCTATGTCAAGTCATACATAGTCCCTTAGACCTTAAGCCTGTACTTCAGCCATTAATGACTGGTTTACCTATTGTTATATGTGAGTTAATAAACAGAATTTATAACAAGTTATAAATTATTATCTTGGGGAAATATATCCAGTGAGAATTAAGTAAGAGCTTAAAAAAGGAGAGGAGTTGCCTTAAGGTCTCAGTCTTCTAAGTCTATCAGAATGAGTGCCCTTAAAAGAATGACCATTCTCTTATCCCCCCCTTTTTTATATCCTCACCCAAGGACATTTTTTTCATTGCTTTTAGAGAGAAAGGGGTGTGGGGACAGAGAGAAATGTTGATTTTAAAGAGAAGCATTGATTGGTTGCCTCCTTACACATGCCCCTACTGGGGATCAAACTTGCAACCTGAAATGTGCCCCAACCAGGAATTGAACCCATGACCTTTTGGTCTGTGGGATGGCATGCTAGCCAACAGAGTTACACTGGCCAGGGCTATCCCCCGCTTCTAAAAACAGCATTCTAGGACTTCTAGTCAAGATGGAGGAGTATCCCTCCTTGCACAACCACAACAAAAATTACAGCTAAACTACAAAAAAACTAGCACTCAGAATCATCAGAAATTGAGCTGTGTGAAAGTCCAGTCACACAGGAATTAAAGAAGTCACTTTCATCCTTATGGATAGGAGGGGCAGAGACACAAAGATGCAGAGCCTTGGAAGGGGTGGTCCCACACCTATAGGTGGTGGGTAAAAATCAGGAGGGATACCTCAGGAGTAAGAGATCCCAGGCCCACACCATAACACCCAGCCCTAGGTTCCAGTGCCTGGAACATAACTCCCTATAACTCCTGGCTGTAAAAAGCAGTGGGGGTTGGGGCAGCAGAAGAAACTGCAGGATTCTCAGGCATCTCCTCTGAGTCAGGATCCGCAACAGACTTAGGACTATGCAGACTCACTCTCTCTGGGCTCCATCACCAGGGCAACAGCTGGAAGGGCACCAGTGGCATACAGGGAGAAGCTGAAGTGGCTGGCATCAGGGAGAGTGCCAGGGGACAGTTTCCTCCTGGACAAAACTCCAGAGGCCAGTCAGTGGCCATTGTCCCTTTTCTAAGCCCTCTCCCACACAGAGACAGAGCCCGACACCGTATCTGAGACTCCATCATCCTGGTTCACATGGATTGCTCTGTCCCAGCAATTACCTCAGACTCTGCCCCTTCCAACTTATGAGTGTGCTTTTCTGCATTAGGCCACACTACTAAGACAGGGAGTCAAACCAGCTCTACATAATACATAGAAACAAACCCAGGGAGGCTGCCAAATTGAGGAGACAAAGAAATATGGCCCAAATGAAAGAAGAGAACAAAACTCCAGAAAAAGAACGAAACAAAATGGAGATAAGCCAGCTACTAGATACAGAGTTCAAAACACTGGTTAATAGGATGCTCAGGGAAATCATTGGGTACTTCAGTGGCATAAGAAAGACCCAGGCATAAATGAAGTTTACACTGAGTGAAATAAAGAAAAATTTGCAGGAAATCAGCAGTGTAGTAGATGAAGCCCAGAAGCAAATCAATAATTTGCAACATAAGAAAGAAAAAAATACTCAATCAGAACAGCAAAAAGAAAAAAGAACCCCCAAAAATGAGGATAGGGTAAGGAGCCTTGGGGACAACTTCAACTGTACCAACAGTCAGATCATAGGGGTGCTGGAAGGAGAAGAGAAAGAGCAAGAAATTGACAACTTATTTGAAAAAATAATGAAAGAAAATTTCCCTAATTTGGTAAAGGAAATAGACATATGAGGTCTGTCCAGAAGGTGTCCGGCCATGTAGTATGAAAAATAGAAACATTTTTTGAAGATACAAGATATGAGAAACATTGTACATAGGACAATGACACCTCAGTCCCCTTCAAAGTAGGTACCTTGGGACCTCATACAGTTCTAATCACCATCAGCTGCCCTGTCGTATTTTTCTGAATTTCACTGATGATCTAAAATATCTCCCTTTCAGAGGTGATTTTAGTTTGGGGAAAAGCCAGAAGTCGTAGGTGCCAAATCAGGGCTGTAGGAGGGCTGAGTCACCTGGGCGGTTTGATGCTTCACCAAAAACTCTGCACGAGATGTGAGATGGGAGGCATGAGCAGGTGTCACCAGGTTGCTCATAGCTGTGGCCTTCCGAATCATCTGAATACTTTCCACGGAGGAATGTTGAAGCTTAATGCAAAATCTGATGCAGGTTCATTGCACTGCTCACTCAGTCATTTTGAATGCGACAGCCACCCAGTACACATGCTCACTCAATGGCTTCTACCTCCCCCACTGACTAGTACAGTGAAGTCATCATTCTTCATGCCTGTACATTCCAGTTCACTTTTCTTGGCTGCCAGGTTACACTGATGTGGCACAAATCGTTCTCATTATAGTAACAGTGGCTGGACTTTTTCTGGGCAAACCTCATACTAGTTCAGGAAGCACAGAGTCCCAAACAAGATGTAATCAAAGAAACACACACCAAAACACATCATAATTAAAATGTCAAAGGTTAAAGATAAAGAGAATCTTAAAAGCAGCAAGAGAAAAGCAGATAGTTACAGTGGAGTTCCCATAAGACTGTCAGCTAATTTCTCCAAAGAAACTTTGCAGGCTACAAGGGACTGGCAGGAAGTATTCCAAGTCAGGAAAAGCAGGGACCTACAGCCAAGATTGCTCTACCCAGCAAAGATATCATTGAGAATCGAAGGGCAGATAAAGCACTTCCCAGACAAGAAAAAACTAAAGGAGTTCATCATCACTAAACCATTATTATATGAAATGTTAAAGGGACTTAAGAAAAAGGAGATCAAAACTATGAACATTAAAATAGCATTTAAATTCACAACTATCAACAATTGAATCTAAAAACAAACTAAGCAAACAAGCAGAACAGAAACAGAATCAGAGATGGATATGATTGGAAGGGTTATCAGTTGGAAGCGGGAAAGAAGGAAATGGGGGAAAAGGTTCAGGGATTAAGAAGTACAAATTGGTACAGAATAGCCATGGGGATGTAAAGTACAATGTAGGAAATGGAGTAGCCACAGAACTTATGTGCATGACCCATGGATATAAGGGTGGATGATTGCCAGAGGCAGTGGGGGTACTGTGTGGAAGAGGGCAAAGGGGAAAAAATTGGGATACCTAATAGCATAATTAATAAAATATATTTAAAAAATAAATAAAAACAGCATTCCAAAGATATGGGATCCCTAAAGAAATAATGTAGGAAATACCCTTCAAAAATACACTCCTAAGTAGGTAGTAAATACACAATTTGGTTTTTCTCACATATAATACTTAGTTCCAAAATGTATCTCTGTTGCAACCCTGTAAGGCTTATGAATATCCTGAGTTCTTTATCTTTCTTACAAAAGCTTTTCCTAATGACAGAGAGAGAAAGCCAATTGTCCAGATCCTTGGCAAAGCTTAATGGTTCTTACGGTTCAAGGATTCATGTGTGTACATGTGCAGGTGTCCTACAGACATAGTTGCAGAAACCACCTAGCACAGTTTTCACTTTAAAATTTGGAGCACTGCATCAAGTCGTATTGTCAGTAGTAAGGATGGACTTGCATTGTAAATACTCAACTTTCTTTTGGCTAGTTTCCTTTGTATCTCTGGAAGTAGAAATTAGGTGAAAGAAACAGATCGCTAGAGTTGAGACTTGCCCAAGGTCACACAGCTGATCAGTGACAGAGCAAAACTCAAATCCAGGGTTTCTGACTTCAGATCCTGTGCCCTTTTTTGTTTTGTTTTATTATACCACAGTGCTATGTATAGCACTCAAGGCTCTAACTTTGTCCTCATTCTTATAATACTTTTAAATAATAGTGATGTTAATATTTAATCTTCATAGAAACCCAGTGTGGCAGGCACTGTGATTATCCTTATTTTGTAAGTGAAAAAACTGAGGCCCAGAGAAGTAAATAGGTTGAGCAAGTCATACGTTTAGTGACCGAGCAGTCAGAGTTTGAACCCAGGCATTATGCCCCAGGGCCCATGCTGAGCCACTGAACTGCCTCTGACCAACCAAATGCATCTGTGCAAAGGCATTACCTGTTTGACCTCAGCGTATGTGTGTTTCATATTTTCTTAGCTATCCTTAAAATTTATTATCTGTTTGAAATTGTGCTCTTTAGGACATATAAAGAGAAAGAATATCTGTGGTCTGTCTCAAGATATATATAACTGTATCAAAATCTCCAGCTCAGAGTCCTTAAAAAAATGAAATTTTGGCCCTGCCTGGGAGTAGCTCCATTGGTTAGAGCATCATCTCGATATGCCAGAGTTGTAGATTTGATCCCAGCTGGGGCATATACAAGAATCAACCAATGAATGCATAAATAAGTGGAACAACAAATTGATGTTTGCCCCCTCACCGTCAAAAAAAGAAAACTACATTTTAAAGAGTGAAATTTGTTACATTTCAAAAAGAGGGAAAGTCTCATAAGCATTTTCCAAACTCTTATTTCTTAAATGAGAAAGCAAAAATTCTGTATATTATTTAAAGATGTTTGTCTCGTTGGGGAGTGGAAAACGTAAGTAAATCATAATGTACACAGAATAATGGGGGTAAAGTGGTGCTGCATAACCCATTTGTTTTTAGACTTCTAGGTTGCTTCATGGGAACCCATCAACTCAGCTTATCCTTTCTGCTGCATTTCCACTACAACAGAGCACTTTCCCTCAGTCACATCACCAGCAACACCAGTCTCAGCAGCAACAGCAACTGAGTCGGCACAGGACTGACGCTTTGACCGATCCTTCCAAGATTCAACCGCAGTAGCACACGTCTCCTCTCTGACCTCAAGGGAGGAAAGGGTTGGCCCATAACGAGTTGCTCAGATGTTCTGAGGATTAGGAGGAAAAGGTCTAGTAGTTTCATGAGATACGGTATTGAGTGTTCTAATTCCTGGAATTAGTTAGCAGGGAAAATGCTGCCTAGTGGTACAGATGTACATTACATACCAGCCATCAGGAAATGATCTTAGGGCCATAGCCAATTCTGACAGTGTTTTCATTGCCCAGATATTTTTTGATGGAAAGAGTATATTGCCAAATGTTAAGAAGCTCAGCTATGAAATATGACCTCTAGTGAGTCAGAAAGGCACTAACAATGTTAGTAACTTTGAGTGGTTCTGTGCCTGTTTTCAGGGGTTTGCTTACAATGATGCCATGAAGACAGTCCAGTAGACCCAGTAGGCCCTCTTCCCCAAGCCCTCTCCTTTTCCAGATAATGATGAAATCATAGTTTCACAATGTTGTGTGGGTTCAAATTCTCTATGTACAGATGCTGTAAAAATATTATGTATATGTCTGGATACAAGGAAAGAAAGCAAAACATTTTGTATGCTGCATGAAAGCATTATCTCCTCCTTAAGGGTATGAGTACATTTCCTTAGATTCTAATGCCATGTGCAGACTAATACATCCTTTATTTTCCCTTTTGTTTACAACACGATAGTGTTCCATTCACTTTTCCGGGGCACAAGTCTTTTGTTCATACTTGGCTGTGATGTCACAGTTTGTTCAGAGAGGTATGATGTGCTGCTGGGAATGGATTTTTTTTCAGGTTAAATGATTGAAATAACAGGCTTTTCAAGTTACTCAGAAGTATCCCTCATTTCATTGTTTTTCAATAATGTTTGAAGATAGGATTTGCACTGCTTTATTTTAGAAGGTTGGGAGTTTTGATCATATATTTTGATATAGTTCATAGTTGGAATAGTTGTATAAATGGCTTTCAACACCTGAAAGTAATTTTATGAATGTTTCAGTTACAGGAGTAAAATTTGCACACAAAACATTTTAGGCACTTTTTAACATTCTCACTGGTGGGAATTTTAACTTTTACGATATGTTGGAATCTTTTTATTATCCTTCACAATTTCAATGGTTCTTTTAGTCAGAAATGATTCAGGGTTATTTGAGGGGAAAATAAAACCCATAGTGCCTTGATTTTGATTCAGGTGATAACTCACCATGTTGAACTCATTGTCCGGTTTCAGTGGCAGTTGTGAAACCTTAGTACATCTTTAATAGCATGTGGGCGTCAGTGCCATTGTTCTCCCAAGTCCCTTTGAAGACTGGTTCGAGTCTCTTGGACTGGAGGTACAAATAATTTAGAAATAAAAGATGACATCTTAACACTCTCAGAGTCATTAATGTGATCTTAAATTGTTTTCCTCAGCATTTTTTTTTGAAGCTAAGTAGTCATTGCAGAATTACCAGTAAATATTTGCTCAGTATGATTTCTACAAAGAAAAAAGAAGTGTAGGAATTTGCTTTGCTTTCATACAACACTAGAGTAATGTAACTCACATGCTTTCTAAACATGAACTAAGATTTCATTTGGCAATTTCATATTCCAAAGGTAATAAATTCCAACAAATTATATTCATAAAAGAGCATTTTATATATTCTGTGGTACTAATAATTATAAATTCACAACTATAGAGCAAGGGAAAATTAATGGGGAATATCTTACTAGAATATCAGACATTATCACTGCGGAAAGGGAAGACAGCAAGCTGTCATACATCAGAACTGAATTTAGAAGAAGACGTGTAGCGGAGCCGAGGCTGTGGAGCAGGAACGGCTTTGCGCAGTGGAGGTGACCTGACACAGACTTGCTGGATGAAGGAGTCAGAGGAACTCTGTGTCCATTCCTAACGCTTTTCTGTCCTCAGCTTGGCTGTTATCCTTAAAGGATCCGTTGTCTTTCATAGAAAACCATTCCTGGCCACACTTAAATTAGAAAATGTTGCAAATGAAAACAACCAAAGAAAGTTGGTACCTACCCTTCTATTAAGAGAAGTGTCACTAGATACCAATCAGTAATCAACATATCAAGAGCTCCTCTTGTAGTGAAATGATCATCCAGAAGAGATTTCTGACTTTTTATGAATGTCAAGGATAGTTGTCAAGAGTATGTGTGTACTTGAGCATACATACACAGACAAAATTGATGCTGTAAAATAGGGCAACAGTATTAATTTCCTTCCCTTTCAAATTGCCTTTGTTAACTGTGTTATGCCATTCCATATATATCTGAGTTGTGCCTCATGCATTCATGGGTGATATCTAGTGATAGGGATTTATCTAATAAAAGAGATGAAGAACTATTAAGGTTTATCTTCCAAGTACCATACTTAAAAGAAAGATGGTGGACCGTGAGTACTGTGTACTTAGATTAAAAAAGCCAAGCCTAAGACAAATTAGGCAAAATCTTGCATTTATAATTTGTTGTTCCTCGCAGCTTTTTTCTGCTTAGAATTGATTGCTAAATTGAAAGGAGCAGCTCCCTGCTTTTCCTTTGCTGTCAGTAGGCATGTGTTGTTTTGGAAGAGCTGCCTCTTAGCTCCTTGTTTAACTGATTTCCTCTGCTTCTCTTGAACTTGGTTTGTAAAGCTGTCCCATGAATGGAGACTTGACCATTCTGATGAAGATTCAGCAGTTGCCTGATCTTCATTTCTGTAGCCAAAGTTGTTCATTAAAATGCTAAATCTAAGTCGTGAAGAAACACCAAGTAGGAAACACCTTTAAGTTACTTAAAAACCATCTTTCCTCTGCTTTACTCTCATAGTCATTTTTTCTTCAAAACAAGACATTTTATTCTGGGTGGCACTTTTTAGATAAGAAACTGTAGAAGATGAGGCCAAATGTTAGCTGTTGTGCAGTGGTAATCTTGCTTTGGACTGCCGCGGCACTGAGTGAGTCAGTAAGCATTGTTTTAACCACCACAGGCGGAGTAGAGAAGGACCAATAGAATTGCTGCTGGGTGGTGTCAGACCCGAGCTAGACACTCGCAAGTACTCTCTTTTTCAAGTGGGAACTAGTGACCGAAAAGCGTATGGAGGGTGGGGGTAGCATTAAGTAAATACTACAGTCTCCAGACTCTGTCTTGAGAGGGTAATTTGAGTCCTGTGCTCTGCTTTGTCACTTAAACATGGTTTAGGAATATACTACTAGTAACAAGAGAATGCCTGTGACTTTGGTTATGGAATACTGAGTGCAGAATAGTGGGAATGGTAACTTGGATTCTTCAGAAGTGCTGTCGTCGTTGGTCGTTGCCTTAAAGCAGTCTGTTTGCAGTTCGGGCACTGCAGCAGCGCGGCTCTGCAGCGGGCATTGGGCGCTGAAGGGAGATGAACCCTTGTTCAAGAAGCCTTAGATAGGGTCCTACAGACAGGGGAAAAGTTATTAACTGGATATTACTCAACATGTTTAAAATGTTTCCACTACATTGAGGTAAAACCTTTTTTTTTTTTTAAAGTAGAATGCAAATAGCATTTTACTCTAGTATTTTTTTTTCTCTTTCTTGGATTGAAAGTTTGTTGATGAACATTTGTATAAAACTCATTCAAGTCTATGACCTTTCCAATATCTGTGACCCTGTTCATAGTCCCTCGGGAGTCAGTGTTGGAAGGTATAAACACTGGATATTGCTATTGCTGAGTGAGTCTACCCAGGAGTAAGTCGATCGGAATTTTTAGATGGTGGAAAAGAAACAGCACAAAGGCACTTGCCATTTTAATAGTGATTGAAGAAAGAGAACCTTTTAAGTTTGTATGGGTTGGGTGAGCATTATTCTAAAAGGAGCTTCTGAAGTAACTGCAAAGGAAAAGAGTCGACTATTTTTATAGCATATTTAATATATTTGTATATAACTATGACTATAGTAGGAACCACCCTTCACATGCCTCCCACTTTTCTACCCCCCCCCCCCCGCCATAGCACTAGTATAGCCTCGTCCGCATGGGTAATGTGCCTATTGTCAGCCTACCAAAAGATAGTGCTGCTGCTTTCTGAGACAGGTGAGAAGACCCAACTCTCATGCCTGGGGATCCTTTTATAGGAATAGCACACACTTAAAACAACATACCACAGTCTAAAAGCATCATTTTGAAATATAACAAGCACTTTATTGCAATTATTCATTTTGATAAAGTTTGTCTTAGGCATTATCATTTCTAATGGATCCCCAAATCATCACTTAGGTGAAATTTTAAAATGACACATTTCTGAGAAATGTTTAGATCCAGTGAACCGTAGTAGGTTTATGGGAGTGATTTCAAGGTAGCCAAATGAACTTTGACTTTTGTTTTGAATGTGGTGGAGTTGAGATTGTCGATGCTAGTCCGTGTAGACACTATTGTAAACCTATCTTGCCTAATGTGTGGACACCAAAAGAGCCTGTTTATTTTCAGACGTGTAGGAAAATTTTATCAGTGTGAATAGATGTACAGAACTAACCTAAAAGTGATTGTTAGTAATATTTTAGAATACAATCATTTCAAGAATTATTCTGGGTGTTTTAAATGTGCTCTGAAATGTTGGCATGTCATTTCAGCGTTCCCATTTGAATTGCTCTTGTAATATTTTTGCACAAAAAGGACTAAGAAAAAGACTACTTTGGTTGAAGAAAAAAGTATTTTTATTTTAATGACTCCTGTGGAAACACTGGGGATGAATTTTGTTGGTGTAGTTATAATTCAGGATATTTAAAACAGTATTGAACAGCTCACAAGAAATTAAACAAACGTGGATATTTAAAAATTAAAACTCCATGTGACTGTTTGCATATTTTCCCCCATGTCATAATTTAACACTACATTCCTTGTTTTTCTTAAATAAAATACTTTGCAGGTTGTTTTGAGTATTTAACATATTTTGTAAGCTGCCTGGGTTTTCCTAAGGAAATGTCCTTTAATGAAACAGGATATAGTTTGTGAAGAAATTATTAAGTGAAATTCCATTACCACCACCAGCAAACACTGAGGTGCTGCATTAAGTGACAATCAAATAGTGAGTATTTATGGAAGAATTTAGAAAGTGGTTTTAAAGAAGAAATTGCTTTGTAAGCAGTTCTCTGGGTTTCTTGAATAAAAATGGCTAAATGTATTTATTTATATTTTTGAATATCTCTGTGCTGTTTTCTTGTCAGAGCGATCTCATAGTGTCATGTATTTAATTTGTGGTTTCTTTTGTTTTGCCTTGTAGTCTTTTACTTTAGAGAACTGGCTCTTCTGTGGGGCTCAGGCTCTAGCCCTCATGACACCTCCTCCTGGGCCACCCAGACCTGCTGTGCTTCAGAACAGCAGTGGGAGGCCCAAATCCAGATGCCTCTGCACTTCCCTCCTGTTCCAAACTCATTTCAGAAAAAAAACCAAATAAAGGTAACTTCCTTCAGATTTGCTTTGTATAGCTCCAACCTCTTTATAATTTTACTTGCTGCCTTTTCCATTTTGGGGGCACTTTTTATACGATCACAGCCGAAGGCCAGTAATGACAGAACAGATGGCCAGTATGACAGAACGGACGGCATGCACACATCGCCTGTTTCGCCCACGTGGGGAATTGTTAGTAAAAAGGACCAGCATCTTCTAATGGCCCTTACTATCATATCCACACTAAAATCCACTTAAGGTCTTTAAACATAGGTGGAACAATGTACACACACTGCAAACTCTTCTACAGAAAATGTTTGCTGTCTCTGTGGTGTAACGTTGCTTGGTCCTTTATAAACCAAAGCAAACCGCCATACGCAACACTGTTCGGAAAAGCAGCATTTGAACACTGGAAGCCGAGGAACTGGAGGTGCTTCTTGCTGGTGGGCACTGGGGCAGCGTTCTCTACCGCAGGTCCCCCAGCTGTAGCCCGAGTCCCGCAGGTGCCGGGCGCTGTCTCACTTTTGGGATCCCTTACAGAATAGTAATCAAAGCAAGTTGGATTGAATGATGTAACATAAATCTCTTTACTCTGAGGGTTAAATTGAAGATGTGTTTTCAAATGTGTGCTTTTAAATTTCTGAGGAAACAAACTGTGATATGGCTTTAAAAATGATATTCAGATGTTTTATAATAGGTGTTCTCTGGCGTGTACTGGTACAAATTCACTGCTGGCCATGGTTGTGCCAGGACTAGTGTTAAAATGTAGGAGAAGCTATATTATCTTCAGATGCTTTCTATAACTAGACAATCATCATCAAGCAAAAAAAACAAATGTCCATTTACTTTTTCAGTAGCTATGAACAGCTGTAACTTTAGACCAGCCTAGAATCACGTTGGAAGCTATTTTACTGCGGCATAAGCTAGGGAAGGACACTGTATGGCACTTGCCCATTCACTCCATGTAAAGATTGAAGCCCAAAGATGAGTGAAATTCAGTGCTGTATTGAAACCAGTTAGTGCAAAAAAACAAAAAGTTTTCTCTTTGTAAATTTTTAATTGTTAATATGAGTTGGTAGCTGTAAAAACAGACATCAAGTTCTTTCTAATGTTCTGTGTGCTACATTGCTGTCCTTACTGCTTGGTTCTTGGTTTTAAATAAAATTTAGATGTAGCCTAACACTTACTTCTGAAAGGGTGGAGCTGCAAATGGCTATAACTGATCTTCACATAGAGTACCTCTTTTTCCTAAAGCAAACATTTAACTGAAATCCAAATAGTTACACAAAAAACGAGCCTGACATTTTGGAGGTATTGTCTTTCGCCCAAATTCCAGACTGCACAGAAAGAAGCACAAAGGGATAATGAATGGTTTCCACGGTGCTATCTTCGGTTCTCTGCTGGTTTTCATGAGTTATGTGTGGAAATACAGTACTGTGTAAAATATGGATCATTTTGTTACCAATTTGTTGCCGTTTTAATTCGGGTTTAAAATTGGTTACCCTTGTTTCTCAAAGCTACCCTTTAAGAGGTACAACTGTATCGCTAGTTTACCTTCACTCAGGCCTCTTGCTATATGGTCAGTTTTCCAGGTTACGATGTGCACTTTTTTAAAACCACATGTACTATTACAGTGCTCTTGCCCATACTCTTGTATTCAGAACCCAAAATGACAGCAGAAGAGCCAAGCACTAGCATTTTTTTTTTGTAAATGTAAAAAAACTAGGTCCAGACTTTGTTTCCTTATTCAATCTTAAAAATAAAAAATACCTCAGTGCTGTTTCCAGTATCACTTGCATTTCTCAAAAAAATAACACTTGCTTTTATGTGGCACTTACAAGAAGTACATTATTTTGGACCTTAAAGAGAAGAGTATTAAATATTTTAAAAATCACCACCAATGCAATTTTCCTTTTTTTAATTCAGCAATGGAGTCTACCTAAGATTAGTGATTTTTACCTTGTATTTTAGGTCTGAGCCACCAAATTCTGTGGTTAGGTCCTGTCACAAGATTGGGGCGCCTCAGAAAGCCGTTGTTGTCCACACGTTAAGCCAGTCTGAGGGCCCGGTGGCCGGCACGGCCGAGCCTGCGCTGTGACGCACAAGCTCCTTTCTAACGAGGAGATGCATCCTTTCTGTTTGTGGAAAAGAACGTCATTCCTTGTGCGTTGTGTTTGTAATCATCTAAGGCAGGGTAAGGGGCATCTTAACTGCAGAGAATGGCGGTGCAGTCTGGGGACTTAACCTGAAATATCTTTGAAGTGCTTTGTATTAATTCATGGACATTGTTTTTCTACTCTGTAACACACATTTTTAAAGAGTCTCTACCTGCCATAAAGTTTTAAAACACGACTTTTTCATCAATATGCCCTAGTGCACCTCATAGAACTATGGGAGGGATTAAGTGAGAGCGCTTTAGAACAATGCTTGGCCCATTTTTTACATCAGCTTTAGAAACTAGTCTGTATAAACGTTAATTCTACTTTGATAAAATAGAAAGTTATGAACTTGCATAACAAAAGGGACAACAAGCACTGGTCATACCACTTTTATTTGCATTGTTACATTGTTTATTCAGTATAGAAAAAATATGAATACACTCATTGTATTCTTTAATTTGGTAATTCCACATGGTCAAATATTGACTATTTTATATTGGGTTTCCTACCCAATTTAGAAATAATAATGGCCTGGCAAACAAATGTCATATTACTGATATACAGTTGTCCCTTGGTGTCTGAGGGGGACTGGTTCCAGGGCCTTCCCTCAACGGAGGATGCGCGAGTCTCTTACGTAAAATGGTGGAGTGTTCTCATACAGCCTACTCACATCTACTTTAGATCATTTCTAGATTATAATACCTCATTCAATATAAATGCTATGTCCTAGTTATATACTATATTTAGAGAATGACAGGAAAAGTCTCTACATGTTCAGTATAGACACAACCATTCATTGGAGGCCTAACTACAGCATACCCATCAGCAACAATGTAACATTTTTTTCAATTCTCAGTCTGTGGTTGCCTGTATCTATGGATGTGGAACCTGTGGAAGAACTAGTACATTTCTCTTGCTCTTTTTCTTTCTTTTAAACAACCTAATTTTGAAAAGACTTAGGATTAAACTAGTGCTTATTCAGAGATATACTTTAAAAGATGGCAATTCATTCATTCTTCCCCCAGGAAAAGTTCTAAGATAAACATATTAAAGCACCTCAGTGATCCAGGAAAAATACGTATATTCCTTCTAAAGGAGTCAGTGCTAAAAGGAAATCAAATGGTAGACCCCACTGAACAAAGGATCTGTGTAATATCCCTCACCAAAAGCCAGAAAGAGTCCTCAAAACAGAGACCATATTAACATAATTTTGCTGGAAAAAAGAAAAATCCACACTTAAGACCGCAGGTTTCTTTTAAAAATCCATGTTGCAAATAGAATCAATGATTATTTTTTTGGACATCATAACTCATTGCTACAAAATACATTTTCCATCACTTTTAGTTTCAATGTACACTATGTACATAAACACGAGTTATACCTTTCTTAAACTAAATACAAATGACTAAAGAGCTTGTCAAAAGCCAGAATCAGGACTTATAAATAGTGCAGAAAATGCAAACGCCAAAAATACGATGCCTCCTATGATTGTCACTGTAAGAAAAGAGAAAAGAAAGTTACATTAAGGTAAAATTCCTCTTTGAGGAAGCCATTATTCTTCCAATCTAGTAAACTGGAAATGCAAAGAACACTTAGCATGGCTAACTGTGAATAGTGAGAATCAGTACCTTCTGCACTGTTCTGCGAAACGACAGAATTACATTAAATTAAGACGGTGCTGGCCAACAACAGCAGAACGTGAACTCGTCTTACACCCCAGTAGTGAAAGCGAGTGTCTGACAGCTTCTGGCTGGCAGAGAGACATCTTTAGGGCCTACCAAGTACATACGAAATTTTCAGCAGAATCAGTAAATACAGTCTAAAGTCTTGTAAGACAGATTTTTAGGCCAAAAAGTCCTCATATTTCCACATGATGACTTTTATGGACTTAAATCTGCCCTGAATCCAGTAATGTTTACAGGTGAATTTGCCTTCTACACCATCCACAAAGGGAAAACAGCCCGTGCGACAGCAGAAGCAACACAACAGACCCCCTTACAAAGGCCAAATCTGCTTCAGAAGAAAGAAATAATTAAAACTGCCCCTTTCTAAGCTCTCTCAGTGATTCCAAGAGTTAAAACATATGGTATTTTTTTGTAATTAAAAAAGAAAAAGCCCTGGCCGGTGTAGCTCAGTGGATTGAGCACCGGCCTGCGAACCAAAGGGTCAATGGTTTGACTCTCAGTTGGCACGTGCCTGGGTTGCTGGTCAGGTCCCTGGTGGGGGGCACACAAGAGGCAACCACACACTGATGTTTCTCTCTCTCCCTTCCCCTCTCTAAAAAGTAAATAACTTTTTTTTAAAAAGGGAAAAAACCCTTACCAGTTCGGACAGAGATTTTCTGTGCTATCATTCTTCCTCCAATCACAGCCAGCCCAGTGCATAAGCAGTGCCCCACTGTTCCTCCCACGGCCACGCCGCAGGGGTCCTGGAGAGAAAGATAACCAGAAAGCACTGGAAATGGAGATCAACAACAAAACATAAAACAGTTCTAAAAATTCAGATGTGTATTTATGAAACTTGTAATTATAGCTGCTTGAAGGAATGTTTCAATTATACCCAGCACTGGAGAGAAAAGTAGAAAAAACTCAATGTGTAAGATCAAAATAACCCTACCTCAGTCTTTCAGCTGTTATTAAACGTAACTCACAGGCAACAGTTGGCTCCGTGCTAAGGGGACCTAACCTAGGCAGCTTTCCCCTAGGCAGTATTTGACACAGGGAAGTAAGTAATACTAGTCTACGGTGTAGTCTCTGCGTCCCAAGGGGAGGGACCGGGCATCCCTCCTTGTGCACTGTGTCCTCAGGCATGACAGCCTAGTCTCTCAGTTACAATTCTCTGGAGGAATTATGGTAATACCAAAGTGATTAAAAAGGCAGGGGGAGCAGTGGAGAAAGGGTTTGTGGGTGACGACAGGGGTTAAAGGGGAGAAAGTCAAGGGTCAGCTGAGTTCAATGGTGAACAAGCGGTAGGACTGAACAGAATAACCCTGTGAGAGAATGCAGAGGAGGATGCTCTGCATTCATGACAACACAATCATGAGGAAAGCAAGACTGAAGGGCTGACGGAGGAAGAGGTGCCCAGAGGAGACTGAAAAGGTGGCCAGGTGAAGAGCCTCCCACGATAACCACCACGGGACCTGCGGATGGCTGCAGTGAACTCCAAGCACTGGATCGGCATTACCAGTGAGACCAGAAACTGGTTCTTCAGGTTTAGTAAGCAAGGAAGCAGAGCCAAGCCCTGAGACTGAGGGGAAAGGAGGAAGAGGGTGGTATTTGGAAGACAAGTAGAACTGACGAAGGGGTAGAACTTTTTAGATGAGAAAAACTTCTGCATGCTAAAATGCTCATAAAATTAGGTTGTGAGGAGGCAAAGATTTCAGCTGTAAGTGGGGGGAAAGGAGCTGGGATCCAGAGCACAGGACGGGAAGGACTGCCAC
Organism: Micronycteris hirsuta; assembly: GCA_004026765.1. NCBI lineage: Eukaryota > Metazoa > Chordata > Mammalia > Chiroptera > Phyllostomidae > Micronycteris > Micronycteris hirsuta. The sequence continues at coordinate 45,035 of PVJI01003288.1, forward strand.
AGGGGCGGGTGGGAATGAGGCAGACCGAGTCTGCTTCTCTCTGGGAAGTAGCAGGCGAGGCTGTTTGCTGAGGAGCAGGCAGTGGGTGTGCAGCAACTGGGGGAATGGAGACGGTTTAAAATGTTTGCTGGGAGAAACAAGAGTGAGACTACATTTGCCAAACCCTGTAACTTCTAGAACTGGTAAGGCAGAAGATGCTTTCATTCTATCTGAAAGTGATCTGAAAAATTACTGGATTAGATGAAATTAAATAGTTCCTTTATTACAGGATTTGTCACTCTTTGCTATTTTCTATACTCAATTTTCAAAACAAAAAACACCAGGATATATTATCTGACAAATTTAGTTGACTCTGGGACCTTCTCCTCAACTTTTAACATGTCAAAGGACACTAGGATTCTGTGAAATTCAATGTGGGAACACTAAATTATACTGGAAACAGAAATGAGTTCAGACTAAAATGTACTGAAGCAGACTGCACAGGTTTTTACAAAAAAGAAACATTAAGGGATTAAAAAAAGATATCATGTTTCTACCCACAGGCTCATGGCATATGCCTGGGGGGCGCACGGCGTGAAGGCCACGTGCACCGAGTGCTCGCCGGGCTGGGGCCACCGTGCGCTGCCGTGTTTCACAGAAGCACCCACAGAGTCCGCTGCCGGGAGGTGCTGCCGTACTGTGGTCCCACAGCAGAGACTCAAACCCAGGCAGCAGGGGCCACGCTGCTAGACCAAGGTGACCCACACAGAGGGGGTCCCGAGCCTTTCACAGGCACCCTTCAGATGACAGAATTAAGGAAGACACAGTAATAACTCTGTCGTCACTTCAGTGCACCACGGCGGGACCGCCACCACAAAACAGCCTCTTACTTTCGGGTCCCGATGCTGGGAATCCAAAAGGCAATAAAAAAAGCCTAGAGCCCTGGCTGGTGTAGCTCAGTGGATTGAGCGCGGGCTGGGAACCAAAGGGTCCCGGTTCGATTCCCAGTCAGGGCACATGCCTGGGTTGCGGGCCAGGTCCCCAGTGAGGGCCATGTGAGAGGCAACCACCCATTGATGTTTCTCTCCCTCTCTTTCTCTCTCCCTTCCCCTCTCTCTAAAAATTTAAATAAATAAAATCTTTAAAAAAAAAAAATCCTAGAAATCAGACAATTATAGGGCAAAGCCATTAAAGTGACATTTTAAAGTTTGTTTTAAAATGGAATAAAATAAAAAACAAGATTCCATTTTTCCCCCAAAATACAGCATTTTTGAAGCTTCTCTGACAAAACAGCCTTGCCCAACTATCAAACAGCAGTCTTTGTTAAGGAACCTGTTCTTTTATATTTCCTACGAGTTAACGAATTCAAATCGACCTTGTTATCCAAATCCTACTATCAGATTAAAACAATGTAATTTTAACAGATATAAAAACATAGTATTAGTTAAGATCAAGAAGAACCTGGAAAATAGCAGCAGCAGCATTCTGAAAATTCTACAAGCATCTCCCTGGCTAATCTCAATTAAGTCTCCGTGAACATGAATAGACCCTCGCATAAAACTTTACTGTTACCCTCGGAAGAAATATTTAAAAATTTTAAAATGAGTATCTTTTAAGTAAGTAGCATTTGGAAACTATGAACAAGATACAGTAGAAAAAGCTAGTGTTGGCTCCAGTCCTCGTCCCTGCTACCCACTAGCATATGTCCTCAGACAAGCCACCCTGTTTCTCTGGTCTCAGGTTCCTTGTCAGCAGAGCAAAGGCAAGAACGAGGTGACCTGAGGTCTCTTCTGGCTTACCATTCTAGGGCTTACTATTTTGGGGCTAAGACTTACGTTCTCTAAGTCATTTTTGCAACACTTTTTTTTAACACAAAGAACAGAAGAACCCAAAGATACCCACTTCTTTGGTTTTAGGTATTTAATGTCAAATTGGTCTTCAATTATTTATATCAATTTCTATGCATATTGTCAATCAGTATAGACAATAAAATTCTGACAAAAGAAATAAAGCCAAGCAAAGCCAACTGCCACAGCATCATTCTGGCAAAACTGAAGAAGATTCAGCAAGATGAATCAAAAGAGAGCAATTAAGTCTGCACACAACGTGGGAGTTGGTCAATTTTAGTATTTTTTTAAATTGATTTTAGAAAGAGAGAAACATCAATTTCTTGTTCCACTTATGCATTCATTAGTTGAAACTTGTATGTGTCCTGACCAAGGATAGAACCTACAACCTTGATGTTATCAGGACAACATCTGACCACCTGAGCTACCCAGCCAGCTCCAAGGTGGTCAATTTGAAAGAGTAGCAGGATTACCAGCTAAAGCAAAAGTAGTCTAGCATGAAATAATCCCTTGGCCCACTCTGACTCTGCCCAGTGCCCTGGGGAGCAAAGTAAACACTGGTGATGCTCAGTTTTCACCTGGAAGCAGTCACGTCTCAACTACCACTCACCTCTCTAGCTGCCAAAACAATTGTAGTTAGTTGAGAGCGATCACCCCACTCTGCTAAGAATGTTAATGTAAGAGCTTGAACAAAGATGGGTGAAATAAAATGCAGCCACTTTTTCTGAGGTATTGTGCTTGTACCAGTTTCAACATCTCCTGGTCCATTTAAGAGTTTCGTTCGTTGAAACTAAGTTTAAAAAAAAAATGACATTAATATCAGGAAGCAAACAAACGTGCACAAAATGACTTAATCTTTCTTTTAAAAAGTGTTTAAATTCTATAGAATATGCTCCAACAATCTAAAGTTACGTGACCTCAAACTTACCTTTGGAACCACCGTCTCACATAGCAACAAATGCTATATTCTCAATTCTTCCACTCCTCCCCAACAAAACAAATCAAACGGTATTTACTGATCATTTGCTAGCCTAGATACTGTGGGGAAAAAATGCACAATTATAAACTACAGTTCCCGCTTTCCAGAAGTTCTTTATCAATCTATTAAGGAACCTGATTACACGTCCAGTGTCCATCCCCACAACCTCTACCGCATGCACACTGACCTAGACAGAGTCCCGTCACACAGCCAGGTGCAAGAACGAGACTAAGCAAAATAAGCCATTCTGTATCCCACACATCACACAGCTATGGACGACCACGGAAAAACCTCTGGATTTATTTGTGTTTATTCTTAGCCGAGTGCCTTTTTGGTCCAGATATTTAACAGTGCTATGACTCACTTCTTCATCTTTTTTCTTTAATTCTGCTTGAACTTCTTCCAGTTCCTCTTGACCTTCATCTGGACTCATCTTTAAACCTTCCCGAAGCATTCGAATGCCAAAAATGGCAAATAATGCGGTTGAAACATAGTAGGTATACACCCTGGGAATGACTGTGGTGGCATAGCCAAACAAAACTGAAAGAAAACGGAACAATGTATCTGGTTAGCAAGTATCACAACCAACCAAAGATCATGATTTACTACTGTTTTAAAAGGATAATGGTTCACATTAGAAACTAATCTAATACATAATAACCTTAAATAATTCCACTTCTTTCCCTTCACCAGCATTGAACCCTTAGGTCTAGCCAGTGACCTAAGATGTAGCTTGTCAAAAAAACCACCGGTCCAGATGAAGACGCACGGGTTCCACAGGGACCTCTCGTGAGAGAAGAACGTCCTCCTCAGATAGGAGGAGTTTAGCACTTAAGGTAAAGGGTTAACTCTGATGCCCTCTAAAGATCCCCAAATCTAAAGATCCCAAGATCTTAAAACCTGGGAGCTACACCACCTTCCATGTCAGTGTTTCTTCACCCCAGATCTTTAAATTACAAACTTCTACAGTGAAGACCCGTAACAAGATTCTCATGCAGCATGACTTCAACTCTGCTCCTTTATAACTATTTAAAATAAACATTTTATGAAAGAAAATGAATTCTTTATACATATATTGAAAATAACATTTACAACAAACTCCAACTCAGGACCATTCTATTCCATTGATAAAAGGACAATTATGAAAGTTATACAAAAACTATCCTTGGAACTACATCAAGAACCCAACCCTAACTAACATATCTTTATATTAGTAATATCAGTTGGGTAATTAAAATTTAAAAGCTATGGAAGGGCCAGAGGATATTCCCGTGGATATAATAAATGTACTCTTTACTTCACCAGCTCTTTTCAAAAAGGCGTGCAGCACTTACAGATCTGCCTGGACATCCAACTATACAACCGCAGAGGTGAACTGGTCCCTATTTCATTATATCACAAAATGGGAAAAAATAAATCACGCTTAGCAATGTACCAAACCCATGCATGTATGCACATCTGTGTTTGAATTATATGCATGTGAGCGTCCACACAATATGCACATACACTTTCTAGCTCTGTCCCCTGAAAGGCCAAGAAGCAAGACATCTATCTCAGTAACAATGAGCCAATCTCGTACCCAGATTTTTTTTTACCTCTCCCCTCATGTGGTATCTCATCCTTGGATGTGCGTTCTGTGCAGCTCTGCCCCATTTCCACCCCACAAACGGTGACTTCGAGGCAAGTTACTGAAGCCATGGACACCTCAGAGTGGACAGAGGAAGGGAATGGAGTGAGTCGGGCCCACCCAATTCAACAGGACCCCTGCAGCAGCCAGCCCCTGGGGCGCTGCAGCAGCACACCTGCTTGGCTATGGTTCCGTGGCTTCACTGTCAGGTTGGAGGCCGGTGGGCAGTACGCGTGCTCTGCTCACTGCAGGCCAGGGAGGTGCATTTCCTCCTGAGAACTCAAAACCAATGATAAAAATCAAATAAAGTCAACCTGCTTTGTACTGTCTTGTGCACGGGCACTTTAAACAATGTCAGTGACGAAAAGGCTCCTCCCTCCTGGGGTGGGCCCTTCTCCCCATCGCTGGATACACCAGCAGACCTGGTTTCGGTCCTAGCCCTGCTCCCAGGGCCCTCTACCCCAAGATCTTGGTTCCTAACACCGTTCCCACTAAAAGGGCCCCAGAGAAATGGCTAATTCCAGAACTGGGCAGAGAAGGCACAAGGTGAGACTGCACTACCTTGTACTAGAAAGGACAGGGAACAAAAACAATGGGAGCCTGTCGCAAGGACACAGGAGCCAGCTCGCAGGGGCCCAGCCACCAAACGAGGGACAACTGAGGCAACAATACAGTTAAGTAATTAATTATAAACCACTGAAAACACAAACATGAGTTTATACTGAAAACAGACGAGTCAAAAGGAGATGATGAAGAGCTCTTTCTCAGAGTAGTCTGCCAGGCCTCCTGGTAAATGTGGATGGGGTACTGGAGTTAGAAAGCCATTCTGCAAGCATCAAAGGAAAATTTAAATCATGTAAGGAGTCACTGATTGATGTTAAACCATAGGGAACAGGGTATTTGCATTGTCTTAAAATATTTCCCTAAAGATTGCATATTAGTAGCAAAGGAAGAAAAAAACCCTTAACTGGGTGAATAAAACTAAATCATAATGAGGGCCAGATATGATGCTGTTACAGGGAAAAACATCAGCTACGCAGAGTTCTAGTCAAGAATGTATAATCTCAATCTAATCACCAGGAAACATCAAATACAAAATGAGGAATAGTCCATTATAGCGGTAGGGGCTGTCTTCTTTTTTTTTTTTTAAGCTTTTATTTATTTATTTTTAGAGAGAGGAGAAGGGAAGGAGAAAGAGAGGGAGAGAAACAGCAATGTATGGTTGCCTCTCACATGGCCCTCACTGGGGACCTGGCCCGCAACCCAGGCCTGTGGCCCGACTGGGAATCGAACCTGGACCCTCTGGTTCCCAGCCCGCACTCAATCCACTGAGCTACACCAGCCGGGCGGGGTTGTATTCTTTTTAAAGTTTTGTGGGGGTTTTTTTAGATTTTATTTGTTTATAGAGAAGGAAAGGGAGGGAGAAAGAGAGGGAGTGAAAGATGTGCACCAGATACCTGGATCAGTCACCTCCCGCACGCCCCCCACTGGGGACCTGGCCCCAACTGAGGCAGGTGCCCTGACTGGGAGCCGATCTGGCGACCTTTGGGTTCGCCTGTGCTCAATCCACTCAGCCACACCAGCCAGGGCCAGACTGTTTTTTTTTTTTTTTAAAGTGTGAATGTCCTAAAGCACATAAAAGGTGTGTCAACACTACAGATTAAAATACTAAAAGGAACTAAATATAATTAATACTTGACCTAGACAAGATTCTACTATAGAGAAAAGTCAACTGAAAAAATTAAAATGTGGGTAACAGATTACGGTATCAATTTGTATATAAAGATGCACATGAAATATGCAGAGAAAGCCCTGGCCAAGCGCTCCGTTGGTACAGTGCCGCCCTGACACGCCGAGGCCGAGGACTCCATCCCCGGTCAGGACACACGCAAGAACCAACCCATCGGTGCGTAAGTAAGTGGAACAACAAACAGATGTCTCTCTTTCCTCCCTTCCTCTCTCCAAAAATCAGTAAATAAAAATTTAAAAAAACAATAAATTGTGTAGATATACACTATACAACCATAAGATACATAAATTGTTGCGTATGTACACATACCTACATGTAAATTAAGTGTATACATGCACATAATTTTACTTAGATGCAGATAAATGCATAGGTAGGTCACAAATGCTAAAGCAAATGGGGTAAAATGTTAACACATAAATCTGGGTAAAAGGTATATAACTGTTCTTTGTACTATTTTGTTTTTGCAACTTTATAAAATTAAAATATTTTACATAGAGGTTTAAAAATTTTTTAGTGAAATGTAGCAAACCTTTTTAAATCTACTAAACTTAGTTTTCCTTTTACCTTCAGATAATTTTTAAAACAAACAAACTTGTGTTGGTACTTACCCTTATAATCCCATCTTTTCTGCCCTGACATCTCCAGAGGCTGCAAAAAACTACTTTGGATTCTAACCTTGTTGTTCTTCCCCTAGTTACTGTCCCTCTACTTCCTCTTTCTTTGCAAATCTTCCCTCCAACACTCAAGCACTTTTCCTCTGGGAACAATGAGAGGTCATTTCCCTTTCAGCAAGTGCTTTGCATCAAGTCAGAACAGAGCTACAAATGCTCAGTCGTTCTCTCCAGGCATGTGGAAGTTTCAAGAAAAGTACCTGAAGTGAAGATACAGATTTGGGAATCACTAACTTACAGGTACTTAATTACACTGAGAATGTTAGTGTCCGAGGGAAAAAATGGGCAGAGAATAAAACTGTAGAGAATATCAATGTTTATGGTACAAAACAATTTTTCAGAGAGAAATATAACTAGGCATACATGGTGTCACAGAAATCAAGAGAATAAAAAGTTGGGAATGCCCATGAATATGGTCTGAGCTCATTAATGTGAACACTGGACTCCGTAACTGATTCCGTAACTGATTACTGCAGCCTTTCCAACAGTGTTAGAAGCAGAAATCAGACTCCTTGTGGATGAAGAGTGAAATGGGAGGAAGGCCCTGAGCAGGGGGAATAGCAATAATAGAGCTCTGACGTGCGTCAGATCGTCACCCCTGCTGACAGGGGCACAGAGGGCTAGGTGAGTGGGGGGCAAAGCCTGGGTACATACAAGCCCAGGCAACCTGCCTCTCACGCGGCCCCCTGAGGAAGTACAGAGACGAGAGACGTGGGTGACCAATCTACAGACTCCATCCGCAGCACCTTCTCTGCACACTGCCCAAATCCTTCTCTGTGTTTCAGTGGCGTTTTTGCCTACCTTGATACAATAAAGTGTTGTATGCCGAAAATGTTGCGTATTTTCTTCCATCTTCAATAATAAAAGCTACACAAAAATTCACCAATTTTGATAAGATTTTTTAAATGCACGCTGATATGACAGCTGTCACAATACAATCTAACAAAATTGTTTTAAATGAAGTTAAAGACAAGTAAGTGCTACTAGAGCCATCTTATAGAAACAACAAATGAATTTTTTGGCCAACCCAATACAATGGGCAAGAATAACTTCATAGAACACGGTAAACCGAAAGTGACTTCTCAGTTACTGATTATCACATTTCCTTCGACAGGAGAATATGCAATTCTCCACAGTGCTTGAGTCCTGCTTCTAAGATATCAGACATAAATAAACTTATCTGGACTGAAAAACAACAACAAAAAGCAAGAGTACACAGCAAAGGCAAGGATTTCCAACCAGTGAATAAATTGAGGATTATGTACTTTGATTGAATAACTGAACATTTTATTTTAAAAAATGCAATATAGTATTTAGGAATTTATGTACTGAAACCATTTTCTGTTTATAAAACTATGGAACATAAACCAATTTCTAACATAATTAGTTGAATGATTCAGTGACTTAATGCCAAACACCCTGCTTTTGCCTAAATCCAATAATCGTATTAACAGGAAAAGCACTTACCTGACAAGCATGTCATTAAGCCCAAGGCAAGCATAGCACCAGCCAACACTGTCAAACGGTTATAGCGCATTGCCATGATGGCGGCTATAAAAAACGTCTTGTCACCCAGTTCGGACACAATGATAACTGATATGGCAGCGACAAACGCATGGATAAATCCCAAATTAGTCTGGGCAGCTGGATCTTCTTTATTGGCATTAACCGGGACAGCTGGGGTGAGTCCTTTCTGAAATAAAAAATATACATACATCACCTACTTTTTGAAAGTCATTATTTAAAATTCTTTTATTTTGTATGTGAATTAAGATTACTTTTCTGCCATGGTCATTAGACTTATTTACATCATTCCGAAGCCATTAGTGACAACAGAAACCCCTGACGGATGGCTGCTGCAGCGCAACTCCAAGTGGAATTCTACAAAGCAATTTTTAAAAAACTGTATACCAACTATATCTATACATTAAAATTACCTTATTTTCTAAAAATCTGTGAGTTGAGATCGAGTTCTTTGTTTTTTATTGGTAACTTGTGTGAAACACTATGTCTACCAAACATGCAAACAACAGGAAACAGGTAAAGCTCATTAACACCGCAGAGGACAAAGTGAGACGCGGACCCTCGGGAGGCTGCAGCAGAGCTGGCTCAGACAAGGTCTGCTGAGCTGGATATGTGGGTGGTCCTACACTAAAGTCTAAAAATATCCTAAGAGATAATATGGCCTGATTAAAAAATAAAAGACAAACCAGAGTTTTGGGTTGGCATCAAGGCCATTTTGAGCTGAAAATGTGACAAAGCTCCAACAGGGCAACAAGCACTTTAAAGAATTAGTGACGCGTCCACCATTCTGTGCTGCTCATTCTTTACCCAAAGTTCTGTACTAGTTCTTAACACACTGCGTACCGCATAGAAATCTCTAAGACATACGCCAGGGACCGCACGTTTTTGGGCAAACTTGAAGACGAAGACTATTTGAATGACCAAAATACAATGTAACTGCAATGCTTTATGGGTTCGTGCAATTATATAGTTTTTCGTAGATTGACCTGCACGGTTTCCACCAATGAGATTGCTTCATTCGATGTGGACAAGACAGCGTGTTGACATCTAAGGTCCATAACAGATGGCGCGCAAAACACGAGAAAACTCGTGAGCGGTCCTTAACAGATGGTGCGCGAAACACGAGAAAACTCGTGAGCGGTCCTTAAGCACCACGTTGTATGACTACCAATGGCATTCTTCTCAGAATTAGAACAACTAATCCTAAAATTTATATGGAACCACAAAAGACCCCAAGTAGCCAAAGAAATCTTAAGAACAAAGTGGGGCTCATGCTTTCTGATGTCGAACTATGCTGTAAAGCTGTAATAACAAAACTACATGGTACTGGCATAAAATGCACGCACGCGCACACGCGCGCGTACACACACACACACACACACACACACACACCAATGGCATCCCCCCTGGAGAGCCCAGAAATAAATCCTTGGTCTTACAGTCAATCGATAACAAAGGAGGCAATACTACACAATGGGGGTAAAGATAGTCTCTTTAGTAAGTGGTGCTGGGAAAACTGGACAGATACAGGCAAAAAAATTAAATTGAACCACTTTCTTATACCGTATACAAAAAAAAACTCAAAATGGATTAAAGACTTAAATATAAGACCTGAAACCATAAAACTACTAGAAGAAAACAGGCAGTAAACTCTGACATCTGTCAGAGCAGTATCTTTTCGGATATGTCTCCTTGGGCAAAGAAAATAAAATAAGCACATGAGACTACATCAAACTAAAAAGTTTTTCACAGCAAAAGAAACCATCAACAAAACAAAAAGACAATCTATTGAATGTGATAAATATTCACAAATGATACATCTGATAAGGACTTAATATATAACATATATAAGGAACTCATATAACTTAACACCAAAGAAACAAACATTTAAAAATGGGCAGCCCTGGCTGGTGTGGATTAGTGGTTGGGGCATCCTCCTCTAACAGAAGGGTTGCAGGTTCGATTCTTGGTCGAGGCACATGCCTAGGTTGTGGGTTGATCCCCAGTCCAGGGACAGGCACATGGGAGCCCAGGTCCGGATGCCTATGATCCCTGGTCTGGGTGTGTATGAAGGCAACCAATCGAGGCTTCCTTCACATCGGGGTTTCTCTCTCTCTCCCTCTCTCTAAAAAAGCAAATGAAAATGTCCTCAGGTGAGGATTTAAAAAAAAAAAGCAGAGGACCTGACTAGACATTCCTCCAAAGAGGACATACAGACAGCCAACAGATATATGAAAAAATGTTCAACATCACTAATCATCAGGGAACTGCAAACCAAAACCACAATGAGATGTCAGCTCACACCTGTCAGAATGGTTATCATCAGTACATCAACAAATGAGTGCAGGGGAGGACGTGAAGGAAAGGCTCCCCTCGTGGGCTGTCTGTCAGATTGTGGATTAGTGTCGTGACTATGGACCAGCGTACGGAGACTCCTCAGCAAATTAAAAACAGAACCGCCATATAATCCAGCAATTCCTCTACCAGGTATTTATCCAAAGAAAACAAAAACACTACTTTGAAAAGATCTATGCACCCCTGAGTTCACTGCAGTACAACCAGTAAAAGCCAAGACCTGAAAGCAACCTGGATATCTATCAACAGATGAATGGTAAGGGAGAGATAGTTTGTGCACCCCCATGCACACAGACACAGGAATATTATTCAGCAATAAAAGGGAAAGAAATCCCCCTGGCTGGTGTAGCTCAGTGGATTGAGCGCGGGCTGGGAACCAGAGGGTCCCGGTTCGATTCCCAGTCAGGGCACATGCCTGGGTTGCGGGCCAGGTCCCCAGTGAGGGCCGTGTGAGAGGCAACCATACATTGCTGTTTCTCTCCCTCTCTGTCTCCCTCCCTTCCCCTTTCTCTAAAATAAATAAATAAAATGTTTAAAAAAAAAAAAAGGGAAAGAAATCTTTGTCATTTGTGATAACATGGATGAACCTTGGGGGGATTATGCTAAGTGAAACAAGTCAAAAGACAAATACTATATGATTTCACTTAATTGTGTAATCTTAAAAAAAAAATAAACAAAGCAGGACACAGACCCCATAGATTGAGATCAAGCTAATGGCTGCCAAAGGGAGGGGGCAATGAGAGAAAGAGAAATAGAGAGAGAGAGAGAGCGTGCGTGCAAGCGAGTGCCAATTCCTGGTAGGTTGTACATGTCTTTGGGTAGATCCACCCAGAAAGTTAAGTGCTCTGCACTTACTCATTCAATACCCAAAAGTACGGAGGAGTTGGGCAATCTCTGACCAGTGAGGGAACTCAGTTCTGAGGTTCATTTCATAAGGCTCCTTCAAAGTCTCAGCAGAAATCAGTACTAGTCACTTATGAAGTGGCTAACTTGAAAATGCATTGGGATATATCCATTTACCTCCTTCCCTGGATCGACAATTTGAAAGAATCTGACATGTTCGGAGAACACGGAGTAAACCATTAGATGAACGGCTGGAGTAAGATAGGATAAAACAGGGCCCAGACAGAAAATCCTGTATGGCACAGCCCAGCTTAGAGGCAAGTGAGAAGCCCTTAAAAGTTTTTGAGTAGAAGGCAAAAACATGATTAAGGCACTGTGACTAATATCAGGGCTAAAAGTACAGAACACCAGCCAGTGGACCAATTAATTAGGAGGTCAGCTGCATAAGACTAATTTTGATAATATGAAAGGAAAAAAATCTTTTCACAAAGGAAAGGAACATCAACAGAACTTTAAAAAGGGGAGATTCAAATATGATGGTTAAGGTTTTCTATCTGGTTGACTAAGAGGAATACTAGTATTCCTACAAGGTATATAGGAAAGAAGAAAAAAATGAGGGGTTTGATTTTAGACCTGTTCAATTTGAGGTGATAAAAAACATTTCAAATGAAAGTTTCCAAGAGGTCATACAAATGGGACCCCGGCACAGCCTTGAGATATGTATCTGAGTTTATCAGCTAGAGCTTTGCAAGTAGATGAAATTTCCAAGGGAAAGGCAGAGATTGAGTTGAAAAACACGAGCCTTTGGGAATGTCTATATTTAGGGAAAAGGGTGGAAGGGGTAAGGAGAGAAAACAAAAACTGTTTTAGATATTTAGAAAGTCAGCCAACAGAACACCACAGATGGTGAAGATGGGGCAAATACCATTTCACTGAGCTACTAATTAGACGCCAGGTATTTTCATATACATGGTTTTGTTTGATACTCAAAAACCTTAAGAGCTGTTAACACAAGAGGAGAAACTGAGGACCAAGAGTGTTAAATAATTTTCCCAAGTTAATACAGCAAAGATGGGGTCCAATCTTCAAAAAGTGGAGAGGTAGCAGTGTCAAGTGAGAACTGAAAAAAGAGCCGTGGATTTAGCAATTAGGAAGTCACAGGTATCCATTGGAAATGAAATTTCAATAAAAAGAAAGGGGCTCACACCAGATAATAGAACTCTAAAAGGGAAGTGAAAAAGCAGCTAATTTCCTAGACAGAAGTTCGGTTTATAAAACTGAAGAATAGATACCACAAGAATACCTGAGAGATACTGCGGGTTCAGATCCAAACTACCACAACAAAGTGAGTCTCGCAATCTTTCTGCTGGTAGAGCGTCTTGCCTTGAATTTGTAAAGAATACAACACCTGTGAAGCGCAATGAACTGAGGTATGCTTATAATGCAGTCGAGAGAAGTTAAATTAATGGCTGCCTTTTTTCATTCCCAAAATAGGAAAGAACTTGTGGGCATGTGTAAGCAGATAGAAAGGAGCCAATGAAAAGGAGAGAATGTAGATATTGAGGAAGGAAAATACTGGAGGTTAGAGAACAGGCAGACAGACACAGAGAAGTGTGGAAAGGATGATAGTTTTGACCACTGCCTGAAAAAAGGCAGAAAGTATGGGCATAGAAGCAAATGTTTATATGTGTACCAGAGGGTCAGATGCGGTGACTATAATTCCAGCTTTGGTATTCCACTATTCAATTACAGTGTAATGAAATAGTAAGTAATGAGAGACAGTGTTTCCTTTGGTACAAACACTATCTCATTATTTTAATTTGGGTCTGAAACCCAAATTATTTACATCTAGAAAACAGTCAACAACTTATTTAAAAAAAACTTGCTGAATAACTCTACTCAAAGTTAAAAATTAGTTCCAAAATGAAAAACTGCAAAAATAAAAAAGCTTATTTTGGCCTTGGCTGGTGTGGCTCAGTGGATTGAGCGTGGGCTGGGAATCAAAGGGTCCCGGTTCAATTCCCAGTCAGGGCACATGCCTGGGTTGCAGGCCAGGTCCCCAGTGAGGGCCATGTGAGAGGCAACCACACATTGCTGTTTCTCTCCCTCTCTTTCTCTGTCCCTTCCCTTCTCTCTAAAAATGAGTAAAATCTTTATAAAAAAAAAAAAAAAGCTTATTTTGAAAATATTCTGACATACTTTCATGATCTTCCAGAAAGAAAATGACAGTCAACAATGAAAAACAATTACTATTATAGTTCTAGAGTTCAAATGAACATGCCTGACTACTGAAATAGACAGACGCCTGCCTCAGAACCTCCATCAACACGTGACGAGACTAGGGAAGATGAAGATACTGCCTTTGAAAAAGCCTACAGCTGCTACCAAGAAGACTGATGTCCCTGCAAAAAAAAATAAAAAGTTGCTCAACAAATGTTATCACATAAGAGGTGAGATTATTTGAAGAGCCAGAAGGAAATGCTTAGAAGTGGCACAGAACTCTCCTCACCATGACTTTATCATACAAAGCCAGAAAAACCTTGTTCAGAAGTTGGAAAATGGGCGAAAAAATGTATGTTCAACTTAAACAATAACATCCCGGATAAACCTGGTTTTAAAAGATTGCATTACAATAAAAAATAAAATATTTTATCATAAATTTTCACTATCATTTTCTTTTTATGGATGGTGTAGTCTGTTTTTTAAAAATTTTATTTTTTATTAATGTTACTTGTTAATTCATATTAGAATATGTATTTAACAAATACATTTTGATTTTAATAAATGTTTAACAACTTTATGAATGTTCTTTTTAATGAATTTAGAAATGTTGACATTTGAATGGTACTAAATGTTTCACTGATTTTGTTTTAATCAATTGCTCTGGTGACAGAATACCAAAAACCGAATTCGGCACCATAATGTTCACTTCACGATCCTGAGCGAGACAAGCATCCTCACACCTGATGCCCTCAATCTTCGCTGTAAAGAGGCTAGAACGGGGAGACTGCACTGATGGAGCAGGACTGCAACTAAATTACAATGAAAAAAAAGCTCAACCTGTCCTGTGGAAGGCCTTCTCACAGTTAAAAGATAACAAAAGAAATGCCAAGAAACAGAAAACACTGAAAATCTGCACTGGGTCAGGTACTAGGCTCCGTAACTTCAGCAGCAGTTGTTACTTACCCAGAGCAGTTCTTTGGACTTCCAGAATATGCAGCAAATTATAAATTACGTTTATTAAATCTACCTGATCTTCCTCAACTAAAAGGACTTATCTTCTTATATTACATATTCAGCAGAGGGAAGGAATAAGAAAAAACTGAGTATGTCACTAGAAGCATAAACTGCATAAATGAAAGAAGCCAAATGATCAACAGTTCTTTTTTTCTTGCGTTTGTAAATTGGGGTTTAATTGTACCTGTAAGTTCAGAATGAATTCCCCCAACATATTTTTTATCTGATAGAGACAAAAAATACCCATTGTAGAAAGCTGTTAGAAATTCAGTTATGTGCTTCCAAGCATCCCATAAGATGTAACTACATTTTAATAATACATCTTATATTTGAATGCCTACCGATAAAAGAGAAACTTTTCCTTCTCCATTTTCAGAAATGTTCTCTAACATAGTGTCATGAAACAGGTAAGTTTAAATATCATACCCTTTTTTAAAAAGGTCTTCCAACATACTGTAGTACTGGTAAGTAAAGAAAAAAAAAGTTGAAGCATATCAAAAAATTACATGAAAATGTAATTAGAACAATTGGATTCTATTACAATATAGAAATTAGAACAAATTCCTATTGAAAAAGAACCATTAAGAATATATCAAAATATTAAAGACAAAAATCGTATTATATTGTGCCTGCCCTTCCCCAATTTTAAAGAGAAGAATCCTTAAGCCCACTTAAATATGGTTACTAGATGCTGTTGACTTTATTTTACATGACTAGCTTTATATCCCAGTCGTGAAAAGGGTATTCCATACCTACCACTATTCATGTCTCAAAAATCACTGACTAAAACTTTAATGAAAGGCCTGGAAAGTTACATTCAAAATCTCTCTCACTCACAAAGTTACTTAACCCAAAATAGTTACTGTTTGGGGGACAGGGGTGGGGGAGGGTGGGGGGTGCTTCCAATGAGTTTAAAGACAGAAGTCTAAATGATAAACTCTGAGAATAAATGTCATGAATCAGCATTTCAGTTCAGTTTCAGAACTGGAAATGGCAACCAGGATCAGCTAAGGCCCAGGAGTGCCAAACAAGAGAGAAATCTCTTTTAATCAGGAAGGGAAGTCTTCACAGGGAGGAGTTTCTGCTGGTTCTTGGAAGGTGGAAACGTTCTGACCAGTGGGCTTCCGCCTCACTGAAGCTTGAGGGAGACCTTTTGTTGGAGAGACTAGCCACGGAGCACATGGCAAGGTCTTCCGCTGGAGTACAGCGTATGAGCAAGGCAGGGTGGCTAAAAGCCTGGAGGTTGACTGTAGCCCGATCAGGAAATAAACTGAACATATTGCTGAAGAGGCTGGACTGAAATCAGTAGGCAGGGGCAACTCAGTAAAGATTTCTAAGAAGTTAAACAGAATTCGAAGTATAGGAATATTCGTCGGGTGGAGACAGGCTGAATACAGCTTGGGTGAAAGTGGAGGGGGAGGGGATTTGGGCGCCAAGCCGACCTCTACGACGACCCAGGGCCTGAATTCAGGGGTCCAAATCGGAAATGAGAAAGCCCAGGACAGGTAGATGGAAGAAATTTTAAAAAGTTGCCGACATTTGAATACAAGTGACGAAGTGGCTCTTTTAACATAAATTAAGACATTAATTCATATCTATTTAGGGAAGGCAAAGGACAATTCTGGTACACCTATAAAGTTAGTTTTGGCATCCCACGCCGCTGCGGCACTCCGTACCACTGCCAGAGGCTGATTATTCCTCGGCGTGCCTAAGGGCTACTTCCTTACAAGCAAGAACTCGTTTTTAAAAAGTGAGAGTCGCGCTTCAAAATCCATGTACATTTGGGGGCGGGGGAGACACAACGCACAAGTCATGCAAAGCTGAATCTGAGTGCACAGCTCAGGATAAGCTGTTTCAACAATGAAAATACGAAAAGCCTGCCAGCTGCCCTGTTAAACTTCCTACTTGGGATGAGTATTTCCAGCTCTACTGAATACATCCGATTAACAAGACTCCCATTCCTCAGCAGCATCTTCATCCTCCCGAACTAAAGGATCACAGCGGGCTACACCTGCTTGGGCTCTCCGTCCCCTCCCCAAAAGGACCTGGGCGAGACCAGGCCTGACCCCGGAAAAAGCGCCCTCCGCCGTCTTCCACCCCCGGGTGCCAGGCCGGGATCCCCTCCCCCGCCGGCAGCCCGCTGTCGAGGGCGGCGCTCCGAGCCGCCGCGCGCCTGGTACCCGGAGCAGCCCCGCCTGCTCCGGCCCTTCCGGCTCACCTCGGCCCGAGCCGGCTCGGGGCCCTGCACGGCCACAGGCTGCGGCTGCAGCTGCTGAGCAGGCGCCGGCGGCTCCTTGTTCCGGTGGCTAAGGTCTTCGTCGGGGACAGGCCGGACCCCAGCCGCGGCCCACATTAGCAGAAGCAGCAGGACCAGAAGCAGCCGGGGCGCAGATGCGCGGCCGCTCCCCCCGGCCGCCGCCATCCCGCCCACCGAGACGGCCGCCGCAAGAGGAAGTGTAGGAGACCGGCCGCCTCGACCCTGAGGCACCCCTCAGGCCTCGCCGCCGCCTAGTGGGGAGTCAGCACCATGCGGGAGGGGGCAGTGGCCGGCTTGAGGCTTCGGGCAGGGCGGCGTCCACAGTCGCCCGCTCGCCTCTCCCTCTCCCGCGGTGGCCACAACACTCAGCCAACAGTCTCAATACGCCCCAGCCCCGATTCCCGCAGACCCCGCCCCTGCCCCTGCCGGCCTCCCATTGGCCCGGCGTCCGCCTCGGCGTCTTGACGTCCTCGGGCAGGCTGAAGTGCGGCTCGCGCCCTCTTCCCATTGGACCGGGCACTCCCGGCAGGTACCTTGGCCACGTTACCTTTTTCTTCTCGCATCCTTCTCGCGCCCCACCTGGACCTTCTTCCTCTGTATCTGCCCACCTTCCCAGGACTGCATGGCTCGTTGCTTCTCCCTTCCGAGTCTTATCTTCTAAGTCTAGGCCGGCGTTTCCATTCCTTTAACCTTTCCTAGATGTCAAATTAGTTCCAGCGCCCCGGTTACGTGGCACTCACTGCGAGCACCACCACATCTAGCGCGGTTCCGCACTCCCTCACCGATTCTCCGTGTGGCTTCTGACGCGGGGATCTATTGAGGATAAGGTTCTTAGAGGGCCAAAATGCGATTATTTAAAATCCCTGAAATGGAACTTAGGAAGTAACAGACATTTTTCAAGCCTTTTTTTTTTACCATAGATACTATTTGTTTGCCAATAGTCACCCCCAGACCCCCGCCCCCCGCTACACACAAAATCTAACATTGTCCTTGTCTTGCAATGGCTCTCCATTTTGGGTGTTTTCTGTTGCACCTATTTTAGAATGGCCTCCTAAAATGTTTAGCTTTTGATATTGAGTGTTTAGGATTTTCGAAGGATGGAGATTAAGGTGGGCAAGAACAGAAAACAGGAAAGATTGGTTGGTTAGGCTTGAGAATATTTTTACATTTTGTATTTTAAAAAGTTGAGCTAGGTAGTTATCAAAAGTTTCACTGAGATAGTGCTAACCATGTGCCTGACACTCTTCTACATACGTTACATATATTGCACTTTGTGAACAGCTAAGGAGAGTTATCACTAAAGACTGAACAAGAAATGGATCCACTAAAACTGACAAAGTGCACACAGGTACTTTGAGGTCACTGAAGAACCATGTTATGCCATGGGTTTACTGAAGTTTTTGTCTACGTTGTTTTCCTGTCTGTTATTAACTTCCTCCATTCTATCACTGTAAACTACTCACACTTCCAAAACTTGTTCAGGTCTGACCTCTCAGAAGTCTTCCTCCAATACCTCTTCCAGAATTCATCACTCCTTGCTTCCTGCTACTGTGGCTTACACAAGCTTCTACTGTTGCAGAAGTAACCAGAATACCTCTTACACAATTGGGATTGCAACTGTTGTGCCTCCCAGTGCATCTCTAGAGTGCAAATATTTGAGCCCTCACACACCAGTAATAGAAATCCCAGAAGCCCAGACTGTCCTCCCTCTAAGCCCTTTTCCTTTATGCATACAGGATTTGCTGTGCTTAAGAAGTACCTGAAAAAGTCTAGTAGATCAGTCTCATGGCTGAGGCAGTAGGGGAAATGCGGGAAAATTGGCCATGTGTCCTTGTTTCCTGGAAAGTGCTTGGCATATTTTCCGGGGGTGGGCTGCCCAAACCCCAGAGCTCTCTAACAGGAAGTGCTTCTGGCCAAATTCCCAGCCACCTCAGCAGATGAGGCAGCAAGGACTTAGGGTTACAGAAAGGAACTTGGAGAGAGGACAGCCTGGACTTTAGGGCTCTCTTTTACCGGTGTGGGAGGGCACAAATATTTGTGCTCTAGAGATGAACTAGGAGATAGAACAGTTGTACCCCAAACTCCATAAGAAGTATCCTGGTTACTTCCACAATAATAGGCTGCGTGTGGACTGGCCAGCTGTGTGAGGTGGCTCATGGGCAAGGCAGCAAGGCTGTTTAGCAGAAGATGGAAACAGAGTAGGGGAACCCCCACAGTGGGATCAGTGCAATGTCAAGAGCCTGCCCCCGGCATCACCCTGACCCAGGGGCCCTCATAGTCTGCCAGTCTAGGCTGCAGGTGGCCTATTCCAAAGTAGTCAGCTCTTAACCGTGCTCAGGATTGCTGAACCAGGGCTGGTCTAGCTTTCACTCTCTCGAGAATTTAAAGCCATCATTCTTCTATTCCCCCCTGGTGACTAACTCCTTCGAAAAAATGACAACAACAAAACCCACCAAAAAACAAACAAGCAAAAACCGCAGGCATGTCCTGATAACTTTCTTGGTGAACAATTGGAACTACTTACTTCCCACCCAATTAGGATGTGGGAGGGTCTACAATTCCAAGATGATTTCTTTTTTCCCTCCTGGCCTACACACATAGCAGTCTCACTAAAATGGGATCACTTGCAGGCATCCTCCTGGCAAGAAACCCTACTATACATGCGTTACATTGTATTTTAATGCGTTTTATTCCTACCTCCTGACTGAGTCTTAAGCTTCTTGATTGTAGGATTCCGTCTTTTATCTTTATATTCCCCTGCACCTATCAGATTTCCTAACGTGGTAATAGTGATAGCCATCAGTGCAGCAGCAATAGTAGCCATAGCAGTAATTCTTTCTGAGTGCGGTCCTGACCCTGGCATGTTACCTGAGTGACCTCACAAAGTAGGTACAATTATCCTCATTTTTACAAATGAGAAATGTGAGACTTCGGTCAAGTAAGTTTCCCAAGATTACAGAGCTAGGAAGTGGCAGAATGGTGCTTGGTACCTATGTGTGGAACTTACCTAACTATTCCCTACTTCCTGAAAATCCAACCGTTTAAAGCCAGCCAATTAACGGGGAACATTTTCATTGTCTAGCAGAGGAGAAGGCTCTCTCCTGCCCGTCTGTTGTATGGTTCCATGAAGAAGACTGTGTTCTGGCCTCTCTCAGAGCCTTAACCATTTCACTTCTGATGGTGTAAAGGGAAGCGGGGCAGAGTAACTGAACACACTGGGCCACTTTTTCCTCTTAGGAGGTGCAGCCCACAGCTGTCCTCTGAGGCTGCCAGCTCCCAGCCCCGTGCTACTTGTGACTGGGTGGGGACAGCTCATGATCCTGGAATTCAATATTAGTCCAGCACGCCTGGCTACCAGACCTGAAGTCGCTCCTACCAATCTGGCTGCCTATCTCACTGTTTCCTTTCCCAACCTTTCGGAAGGAGAGAAGAGCCAAGGTATCTTCTGAGCTTTCTAAGAGACCTCACCCTGCATCCCCCCAATCATCAAAAGGTGGATTACAGCTTTTACTTTATGCAGTCCACACAGTAAAAGCTGGTTGGAGAAGCCAGGGCAGGGAGTGATGAGAAAGGAGAGGGGGAAGCAGGAACCAGAAACTTCATACTGAGAGTCAACTGAAGATCATTCATAATTCAAGAGAAGGCACTTGGCAAATTGAAATGTAAGTTAATGACAAATCGCAATTTATAACTTGCTTGACCTTCTCAATTCTAAAGCATTCTGCTATGAGCAATGAAGCATAATACCACTACCCACAGGCACACTAAAACCCTCAGACGATGGGGACCTGGCTGCTGGTTGGGGACCTCTACTGGTCCAGCAGAAAGGGGGACCCGCCCTTTCAGGCTCATCCTTTGACTTTTCCAGGTGTCTACAGCACAGTGGGCAGACAGTTCACATGTGTGCTCCAAGAACTCTCATTTGTCCAACTACTTGCTTGCGTCTCCCTCTGAGTGCATCACAGGCATTGCAAACAAAGCCTGCGCAAAACAAATCTCTGATTTCCCACCAGAAAATCTGTTCCTTCCTCAGGCTTCCCTTCTCAGTAAATGGAACCAACATCCATCCCCCTTTTAGATTACTCTTATTTCCTCCTACCCCACATCCAATCCACCACCATGTTCTGTTGGCTCAACCTCTAAAATAGATCCTGAATCTGCTCACCTCTTTCTGTCTCTACTGTTTCTACCTTATCCAACCTAGGTGTCATTTCCTTAATCTAACCGACAGGCTGAGCTCTCAGAATGAAATCATTTTATTCTCCTGCTTAACATTATCCAATGACTTCTAAATGCCCTTACAATAAGGCCCAAAGTCCTTATCTCTGAATTAAAGTTCTGTGTGATCTAACCCACACCTTATGCCTGACTGCATCTCTTGGTTTTCTCTGCCTCAGGTTCCATGCCCAGCCAAGCTCGTTTCCACCTCAGGGCCTTTGTACGTGCTGTTTCTCTTCTTAGATCACTCCTTCCAGGCCTTCTTCTGATCATTTGGGGTAAATATCACCCCCTGAAGAAAGCCTTCCTGCCCATCTGCCTAAAGTAGACCCCTTCCCATCCCCCATCACCATCTATCTCACATTTTGTAAAGTTTTTTAAAGCTTTTTTATAGCACTTACCACTATCTGAAACTGTCTTGATTATGTAATTGTTTACTTGTTATACCTATTATCTATATCCCTTAACTGAAATGCAGGCTCCACCATGGCAGAAATGTTACCTGTTTTGCTTACTATCTTTCTGAGGTCTAAAACAGTGCCTGGCCATGGAAAATACTCAGATATGAATGGATCATCAGTTTTATGAAGTTTTGAGAATGAAAAGAAAAGACAAGACAAATATAGATACAGAGATAGTCTGGTGCAAAAACACAGGTTTCTGATCCTGTCATACCTCCCTCCCAAAAGGCCCAAGCAGCTTAGAAGGGTTTTCTGTGCTTTGCTGTTGGCCCGATTCTGAGAGACAGAGTCCACCTACTTTCTGCTCACATCCTAGTAGCCTGGAGTTCATTCATAGGCACTGACAAGAATGGGTCTTTAACTCACCAAAAATCCTTCAATTTAGAATCTCCTCCCCAAATGATTGCCAGGTCCATTTATGTCACACAGCAACTGAGACTCCAACTGCCCATTCTCCAAGCCCCTCCCCCAGATTAAGGGAAACCCCCTCTGGCCATTCTCTCCATTAAGGAATCAGTGCAGGAAGTTTGGTGATGTGATTCAAGGCAGAGAGCTGGTTGGAAATTGGGAGGGGGCAATGCTCTTTCACTGAAGTGAGGCTTGAGTGTTCATGAGAAATTGGGTCAAAATTATGCGGACTAGGAGAATACAAATTCATTAAAATAGATGAAGGTCTTTAAAAGGAGAAAAGCTGCAGCCACGGAATTTTCCTCCTCCCATGCCTTGGGAGTAGAGCTTCCCGCCATGAAAAGCCTGGGCACTGAGACCTGCCCCCCACCCCCCCACAGGCAGGCCTGTAGGACTGCGGCTGGCGTTCCGTCTCAGCGGGCAGAGGAACAGCCCTGCTTCCACCAGCCTCAGAAACATCTTTCTGTGGGGACTACACCAATTTGGGAATGCTCTCGCTGCAAATGATGCGAAGAGATTTTTCCATCCTGACTCACTCCCCAAAACACTAGTTGGAGAAACAGCCTAGGAGGACAAAATAATTTGTAGAAGGGAAGCTCAAATGCCTCTAGGAATTTAAACAAAGGAAAAGAAACTGGTGGGTGTCTCCAGCCCTGTTTAAAGCAAGCAAGCATCCATGATCCTACCCTGGGCAATCGCCACAATGGGGAGTGTGACCCCAGTTTTACCAGATATTCCAAATTGTCAAGGAAGAAACAAGAGATCTAAAATTTTAAGTGAAAGTTCCTAATTTTAAAATTAGGACTGCATTTCACTAAATGTAACAGAAAATCCAAAACAACATCTAGCATAAATTCGGTAAGATGTTTTTCCCTCAAGAGAGGCATTTCAGAACAAATCCAGGGGCTCTACAGTGATCGAGGGTCTAGGTTCCTTCCAGCTTTCTGTTCTGTCATTCTTAGGCTATGACCTTTATCTTCACGGCCCAGTGCGGCCGCTGGAGCTCTAACAGCCTGTTCCAGGCAGACAGGGAGACAGGGTACATGTCTTTTAAGGAAGCTGCCACAAAACACATCTATTTATATCCCATGGGCTAGAATCTAGCTGCCTGACCACAGCTCACGGAAAGCAAAGTTAGGAAATGCAACATTTCCCAACTTCCCTTACAGATACACACACACACACACACATACACACACACACAAGTATATATTGTGTGTACAGCCACTACTTACATACGCATGTGTATACATGTGCGTATGCACATACAGAGTTACATTAAGAAACTGGCTCAGGTGATTGTCAGGGCTGGCCAACAGGCTAGAAACTGAGGCAGTATTTTTAGATTATAGCCCTGGGGTAGAATGCCTTCTTCTCCAGGAAGCCTCAGGTGTTGCTCTCAAGGCCTCACCTTACTGGATGAAGGCCACAAAATTAATATCGGATAGTTAGGGTCAACTGATCATAGATGTTCATCACATCTACAATGTCTTCCCAGCAACATCTAGGTTAGTATCCGAACAAACTATTGAGCATCATAGCCTAGCCAAGCTGACACGTAAGATTAACCATCACAGTCACTATTTCAAAATTTTATAAAATTGTGCAGGCAAGCCAACACCTACCTCAGTTGGGTCTGGCCTGAGTCTGCCAGCTCTCAATCCTTTGTACACGCCAGGGCAAGGAGCTTGGTCCTTTCCAGATGTGTGTGTGTGTGTGTGAGAGAGAGAGAGAGAGAGAGACATGCCACTGAGTCGGCTCCGACTCCTGGCGACCCTCCGAAGGAGTGATGCCCAGTGTCCTGTCCTAAGCAGCCCTGCTCAGCTCCACAGCTTCTTTTATGGAGTCAATCCGTCTCATGGTTGGTGTCCCTCGTGTCCTGCTGCCTTCTATTTCCCCACCATTATTGTCTTTTCCAAATAACCCTGCCTTCTCTTCTTGTGCCCAAAGTAGGGCTGCTTCACTTTTGTCATTTTTGCTTCCGGTGATGTTTCAGGCTTACATTCGGCTTTCTAGTGGCCCAGGCATCCATACTGCTCTCCTCCAACACTGTACTTCAAATGAGTCAATTCCTTTCCCATCAGCCTACGTCAGGGCCCAACGTTCACATCCATCCATAGTTATTGACAGACCTACAGTACAAAAATGCCCTGACCACACACCCTCCATGCCACTGGAATCTCCCGCGCGTGGTAACAAGAGGCCCGCAGCAAACGCGTAGTCCCACCCTTTTCTGAGACATTTTACCTAGATAAATAGCGAGTTTTATTTATCTTTTACATTTAACCACTGTGTTGATGGGGTGCTGTTTGATACACAACACACATTTTTTGACCCTATTCTAACTTATTAAATTATTTTCACTTTAAAACCCAAACTTCTGGTGCGAGGTAGTGATTTAGAGAGACACGGGGTGCGGAGCGGCAGGGCGGGGATTGGGAAGGTGGGGGTGGGGCCAGCGAAGGCCGGTGGCCCCTTTGCCTGCACTCACCGGTCATCCCGTTCGGTGCAGCCGGTCCCACCCGGACAGGCAGTGCCTTTCTGCTCTCTCCTCAGTCAGTTCCTTTTCACTTGTTTTCTTTCTCAAAGTTAACTTAGATACAAAAGGCCTGGAAACGAAGGCATGCTGCAAAAAAAATGTCACTGATGTGTTAGAGGGCTTGATATATTATGAATATTTGTTTTCTCATTCTATTCTTATGTGTATTATGGTTGGTTTTCCTAATTTTTAAAACATTGTTTATGCCCTGGCTGGGTTGCTCAGTTGACTGGAGTGTCGTCCCATATACCAAAATGTTGCAGGTTTGGTTCTCGGTCAGGGCACATACCTATATTGTGGGTTCGATCCCTGGTCGGGGCGTGTTTGGATAATTCTGTACATGCTTGTCGCTTTTCTCAGTCTATTTTAACAATGTTAGTACTAGAAATGTGGCTAAATGGGCCCATTAAAACCACTAAAACAAAATGTTATCACTATAATCACTAAGAAGACAGAACTAAAATTGTTCTTGCATAAATATGCATCTTCTTTATGTTTCTTAATTCCTGCAATAAAATTGTTTTATATAATAATTATCATACAAAATAAAAAGAATTGTAATTAAGTGAATCTTTTTCATCTTCATGGGAAGAGAATTTGGTTTAATGCTTTCCCTTAATGTTTCACTTTTGAATGTAAGTCATCTCTATTGTGATTTCGTTTCTACGTCAAGTTTGCTGGAAGTTGTCATTTCTAAAGGAAGTAAGAATAGAAGGAGGTGGTATTTCTTTGGAAAAGAGCTCTTTGTACTTGAAAATCACAGAATGCTGACCGAAGGGCAATCTGACAGGCTCACTGCTCACAATGGACCTGAGTGTGACCCTCATTTGAACTGATGTTGATCCCTGTTTAACTCGCGCTTTGGATGGCAAACCCGCGCTTTTAAAAATTTTATTGATTTTAGAAAGGGATGAAGAAAGGGGAGAGAGAGAGAAACATTGACTTGTTTTTCCACTTACGCATTCATTGGAAAAACCGTAATTTTAATGAGGATGCCAATATTGTCCCAAAGTGCTTCTGTGTGTGTGGCATCCATTGTGGATCGCATACCAACAGATTTTTCCTTACGCCAAATTCTGCACTCTGGCCCGTTTAGTTCCCTCCGTAAAAAAGACACATTTTTCATTTTGACCGGTAACTTTATTGATCTGGATATTTTGAGTGTGTTGGCTATCTCCCACGTATATGACATTGATTGTTCTCAGTTAATGTGTTGATGTGATGGCTACGAACTTCGACTGGTCTACCTGCTGCAGAGCATCATCCAGTGAGAAGTCTCCCACACAAAACTTTCCAAACCACTTGTGGCACGTTCGATCAGTCACAGCACCTTCTCCATACGCTGCACAACTCTTTTTTCTTTTTGCGTTTCAGTTGCATTTTTTACTTTCTTGAAATAATAAAGCATAATATGCCAAAAATGTTGCGTATTTTCTTCCATCTTCAATATTAAAAGGGCTACACAAAAATTCACTGATTTTGGTAAGTTTTTTTAGGTGCACGCTGATATGACAGCAGTCGCAATACAATCTAACAAAACTGTTTCGAATGAAGACAGTCAAACACTACTAGAACCGTCTTACAGAAAAAAAACAAACGTTTTGGCCAACCCACTAGATTAAATGCCTACTAGCAGATAGATTTTCTATGAACATATCAAGAACGTGCATTTTCTTGCATTTCTTTCTCTTTTCTACACTTAAGTATTCATAGTCGTGAACTAACTATCTTCCATAATAGCTTATGACAAAAATGTGTTATACACTTACCTGTGGTCAGGACTGGCCGCATAATTTGCTGGGCCCAGTACAAAATGGAAATGCAGGACCCCTGTTCAAAAAGCAGGGAAAAAATGTGCAGTTAAAGGTACTGATATAATATGGGTAACAGTGACACAGGAGTAACTCAGTGAACTTAAAGATTGCAAAAATAACATTTTCAGGGTCAATTATATGTAACACAATAAATGGTAATAGCTTATTAATGTGATATCTTAATTATGAAAATTTTCTGGCTCATTAGCCTGAAAGTTCATTAAGATGTGTACTTGTCATTTTATTTTTATTATTAATACATTAATTTCATGCAGTTCCTTTTTCAAGAGATATGAATGAAAGCTATATCAGTCACTCTTGGCAAATGTACATAACCAAAATACATTTTGATCATTTTCCTTTTGAAAAGGAGCTTTCAGCTGATGCAGTTGTCAACGATATTTATAGGCTGTGACAATACTAAGATGAATTTCTTTTTTATTTTTTATCTTATTTATTAACTTGAGAGAGATGCTGATTTGTTGTTCCACTTATTTATGCATTCATTAGTTCATTGGTTGCTTCTTATATGTGTCCCGACTGACTGGAGATCAAACCTGCAACCCTGGCATGTCAGGCTGATGCTTTAACCAACTGAGCTCTCTAGCCAGGGCTAAGATAAATTTCTAATAAATTATTTTGAAATATAAATTTTAGTACTTCTGGAGTATTGACTTGTATGAAATAATTTTTCTAAACAGATTTAACTCTTCATATGAATTCGTTTTATGTAAGTCAGAATTTAATTTTAAGTATAAATTTATACATTGGCGTTTAGTGTTTAGAAAAGATGAGGAAATGTTTTCTAAAAGTGGCGGGGGCTGTAGAAACACCTGAAAGTGTCTCGTGATCTGGGTATAATTCAAAAGCCCTGTTTACGCTTTCTGTCATTGTATCTTCCGTTACAAGGGAAAAGAATTTTAATTGTCTTCCTCATTAACTTAAACATTGTTTCACTCAAACCTCCATATGAAAATAGTGTTTTCTACAGAATGTGATGATCTTTACCTGTAGTTTCTATGTCTACACCTGTGGTTATTTGCTTTACAAGGTTGCAGCAGTTTTTAAAACTACAGATTCTAAACCTTTTAAGAATTCTAATAATTCCCTGAAATGTTCTATTGTAATGCTTATATATGCAATTCTTATTTTGTACTAATTTACTGACAAAGTTTGTGGCCTGAGTGCTAGCAGTTACTGTCCCTGTCTTAGGTTGGAGAGTTGTTATTTGTGTAGAAGACACAGGCATTGCAAACTGGCCTACCGCAGCAGGGCTGGGCACCGCCCTGAGGCAGAGCCCCGCCCATCTCTGCAACCACAGCTCCCTGGTTGTCGCCTCTGCTTCTGCTGCTGCCGCCGCTGCCGCCACCATCGCCACTGCCGTGTGGGTCCAGGCCCCTGCCCAGCAGCCCCTTGAACTGCTCTGAGACGTGCATGCGTGCTGGGGTGCCCACGCTGCCTGAGCCCTCTGCACACATGCGTGCGTTACCTCCTGTTGTGTTTCCACAGCTCACATGCACACTCCATTTTCCCACCTACCAAACCCAAATTCAAAATAGAATTACTAAGATTTTTCAGGGCAGCAACTACATAGGATTAAGTCAAGTGTGGAACCCTTCTGAGAGTGGGACCCTGTGCCGCGGTAGGGGTTGCGTGCTCCTGAAGCTGGCCCCGTAGATGGGCTACAGCCTATCCAGCCTCAGGGTTCGAGCTGGATGTAGAAGTGAACATGAGGTGATGGGGAAGGGACGGCACTGACATATTCCCTCCGTGGCCTTACATGAAGGCAATAGGTTTTTGATAAATCTGAATCATCTTCCTACTGAAATGTGTGCTTCTTGGGAGCAAGAATCTTATCTAACCCTCTCTTCACCGCAGATCCCACCTCTGTGCCTGCATACTGTAGGTGTTACGTAACTTCGGCTGCACAGATAAATTGTTACTCTGTTTTCAGAGGAGTAACATGTAAAGAGCTAGAAATAGGTAAGGGCTCTTTTTCTATAAGGTACAGAACTGATTCAGTCATTACAAAAAAACCCCCAAAACAACCTAATCTGATCATCTGGTCTTGGGGGAGGAGTATCATTAGTGAGCACTTCCTGTACTCGCCCCACATGTGTGCACATGTAAACTCCCTGAGTTTGGCAGGAGACTCTCTGCCTCCGCCTGTGCTGACAGAGAATCCCATGATCGATTTCCATTTCTTCCCCTTCGTTTCCTAAGACAACTTAACTCTTTCCCAGATCCAAGATTAAGATGGCATTATTCTTCGCCAAGAGTTTCCAACAGTAATTTTGTAAATGCTGTCTTAGATCAAACGATGAAAGACCGCTGACTGGGGAAATCTAATCAGAATACGCAGTGTGCAAGTGGGAGCTGGTGAGGGAAGGAAGGAGGGTTTTATCACAGTGCCTATTACATTTTATTAGCAACTGTCTCCTTTCACAGGCAAATCAGGGCGCGATGACACCATTAAGCACTTTTCTTAAAGGCTGAATTGTGTGGTAAAGGACACAGACCTGTCAAGTCATGGAAATGGAAGGCAGGCCTGGATTTTGCAGAGAAGTTGTGGTGAGTGCTCCGTGTGTAGGGAGCCTGCCCTTTGTGAGTCTCCGCTGGCCAGTTTCGGGTCTGTCCATATCCAACATGCCTTTTGATCTGGACGAGGCCTACACCCTACGAATAAGTAAAATGTATTAGTAGGGATGCTGAAAGCAGCACACTCAGATCTTACTCATTCTGACACACCCTTACGGTATCAGGCGCTTCTGCAACTGAATTACCACACCCCAATAGAGACATTCCAGAGGAGGCAATCCAGGAAATGCAAATAAAATTCATCTAGGTCAACAGCCTATGTCCTTCTTACATAGAACAATAAGAACAACACAATTTAACAAACTGATAACCTGGGAAGTTGTTCTGAGAAGGGAAAGCATGAAAGCATTTAAAATCATCACTGTAGGCAGGACTTAGTCTACACATTCTAGGGTTCTGGAATGGAAAAACAAAACTATTGAACAATGAAATAGGGAGTTTTATAAAAGGTGGAAGTTGTATAATAAACTTGGTGGACATAAGATCATCAAAGAAATCACTAACCAATTATAAATGAGAGGCTCTAAATGGATTTAGGTAAAGTTATAATAGATCAATAAATTAGTTAAAAAATCAGGATTTTGATGTCTTTTCCATCTCTCTGTTTTTGAGCTTGATTTCACGGAGCACACTCATCTCCTAATCTAACTCTTAGAATTGTAGACTCTGGAGTATGGAAGAGAAGAAGGGGAATCTGTTCCTGTTCCATTGCTCCACACCAATCATTGTAAGCCTTAATTGCATGATTTTCCTGAACTCTAAAGTTGGCTTCAGTGGGCTGAACCTACTGACTCCCTTATAACAAATAGAATAGGGCCAAAGTGATGAGATGCCACTTGCGAGATTGGGTTACAAAAAGATCGTGTCCTGTGTCTTGCACACCCTTGCTTGCTTGCTTAGACGGAGCCTGAGGACCATGGTATGAGCTGCTCCATCGAGAGACCTGTGTATCAGGGAACCGAGGGAGGCTCCTAGCCCTATGTTCAATAACCCATGAGAAATTAAATCTTGCCCTGGCCAGTGTAGCTCACTTGGTTAGAGCGTTGTCCTATAAACTGAAAGGTTGTGGGTTTGATTCTCAGTCTGGGAACATGCCCAGGTTGTGGGTTTGGTCCCCAGTTGGGGTGAGTATGAGAGGAGCCTGGTCAGGATGCATGCAAGGGGCAACCGATTGATGTTTCCAAGCAATGTTTCTAACATAGATGTTTCTCTTCCTCTCTCTCCCTCTCTTCCCTTCTCTCTGAAATCAATAAGCATGTCCTCAGGTGAGGATCAAAAAAAATTAAATCCTGCTCACAACCATGTGAGTAAGTTCAGAGGTGGGTCCCCCTCAGCGGAATTTACAGATGAGACCTCAGCTCTGAGGACACTTCGACTGCAGTGAATCTTTGAGGCAGCCGCACCAAACTAAGTTGCATCTGAAATCCTAATGCACAGAAACTATGAGATAATAAATAATGTTTACTGTTTCAGCTGCTATGATTTGGATTACTTTGTTACACAGCGATAGCTAACTAATGCAGTAACTTGAAGGATGTGCAGAAGTTAGCTATGGGGATGGCTCTCCAGGGGAGGAGAATTCCAGACAGAGGGAAGAAGGCCAGTGTGTTAAAAAAAGCGAATGAGGGTAAGAATAGCAGCAGATAAGGTAAGTGAGGTAACTGGTGCCAGATCATATGGGAGCTACTAGTTTATTGTAGAAACTTTGGCCTTGATCTGAGAGAAATTTGGAGCTGTTGCAAGATTTTGAGAGAGAAGAGTGTGATCCGATTTATTCTTTTGAAAGGTGACTCTGGCTTGTGTTGAGAATCAGCTATAGGGAATAAGAGGGATCAGGGAGACCAATTAGGAATCTATCACAGTAAACTAGGCAAGAAATGATAGTGGCTCAAATCAAGATGTCAGTAGAGTTATGATAACAGGGAGAGATTCTGGAATTTTGATGGCCGAATCAGGAATTGGTTTGTGGCATGTGAGAGAAAGAGAAGCATAAAGATAAACTCCATCATTTTTGGTTTGAGGAAGTAAAAACTGGGAAGATATGAGTGGATTCGGTGTGTGGGATGAGGAAAATAAAAGATTAACCATGTCAAACTGGAGATATTTGCTTTGCATCAAGTAGAGATGTTAAGTAGGCAATTGGATATACGAGTCTAGTGTTTAGGGGTGATATTTAGGCTGGATATATAAATTTAGGAGTTGTCAGCATATAAATAGATTTAAAGTCATGAGACTGAATGAGATCACCAGTTATAGATAGAGAAAAGGACCAGGAACTGAGAATTGGCGCATTCCAACATTGAAAAGTCAGAAAAAAGAAAGAATCAGTGCAGGAGCCTGGGAAGGAGCAGCCAGGGAGGCAGGAGGGAAACCCAGAGTGTGTGGTGGGTTGGAATCAATTCAAGAAAGTGCGTTGTGGGGGTGTGACCAGCTGCTGCTGTGGTGTTGGCGTGAGTATACCACCAGGCAGTCCCTGGACTTAGCGGGGTCATTGGGGGCCCTTTTAAGAACAGTTTCCATGTGGTTGTGAGGTCTAGAGAGTGCCTGGAGCGGGTTGGCAGTGCGAGGAACAGCACTGAAGCTAGTAGGAATAGAATAAATCTTTCTCGTTCTTCTGCAAAGGCACCAGGAAAAGCAGGTGGTATCTGATGAGGGGAATATTTTGTCTGCCAATGGGAATATTGAGAATGGGCAAAAATTTGATGATCTAGTAGGAAGAGGGGTGGCCACGCACTGTCCTTAGGTACTGCCCAAGCAGAGGCCTAACCTCGCATAGAAATCCAGAGACTGTTTCTAGTTTCAGGAGTTAATGCCTTGGAAGTGAGCAAAAACTATTACTGTTACCCTGTCTAGCCAGATCCTTGGGCTATCTGCAGCTTACGTTGGAGCTGTTTTATAACTCTGTAAGGTGTAGGCAATTGATAGGAATGCAAATAATCCTCTTCTATAAATATACAAATGAATTTTTTTCAGTGGAGGCACAACTAATTTCTTTTCCTTGTTATAGAAGCAAGTTTTACATCTATGAAGCAACTTCATTCTGGCATGCCTCATCGTCCGTGTATGTGCCTGCTTTTAGGATTCTTCTTTGAACTGGTTCTAACATCTGACTGGTTCTCCCATTAATTAGCAAGTTAAATAAAATCTTCGGCACATGTTCATTTTAAATTTGTACGAACATTCTTTTTTAAAAAGTAGGAGTGAGGTCAACTTCATGGTGGAGTGTGAAGGCGCCTTTGTTTCTCCCCTTAAATTTACAGCAAGTTGAACAACTATGACTCAACAAAGAATCCCCTGCTCCGTACACAAACGCGCCTGCAAGGTCCACAGATCAGGCCATTTGAAGGCGGTCACACCGGAAGGAGTAGGGGAGGCAAGATGGGGGGGAAGGACAGGGACAGTGGCCACAGTTGAAGTTCAATGCCCACTGTGGCTCCAGCAACACAGTAGTGGTGGGGAAGTTGGCTGCAGGCCCCACACACTACAAGCTGCGGTGTAAGTGGGATAGAATCAGTGCTTCTCTTGGAAAAGACGCCTCCTCCTCCCTGTCACCCCATTGCAGCAGACCCAGTAGAGGTGGCTGGGAAGCCTTAAATAGCGCAGCAGTGCCAACAGCTACTGTTGGCGTGGGGTGACTCCGAGAAATCAGGAAGTTGCCTCCCTGGCCTCATCCATCCCAGCAGGGCCCACTACAGGCAATGGAGATGCTCCCCAAACACAGCGGGACAGCAGCCATTAGTAAAAAGGAGGTGATGCTGGGAGCTTGCACAACCAGTTCTCCACCACCTGCCACGTTCCCTCACCACAGTGGTGGTGCCCCACAACAGAGGTGAGCTGGTCACAGAGGGAACACCCACCGTCCCATTGGGTAGGAGGCATTTTTCTTAACCGGAGTGGTAGTGCTCCTTCGCAATTCCGGAGGTGCAAATAGTGCAGGCAAGAAAAACAAAAACCTGTGTTATATCACCATGTACTGGAAAACAAAAAAAGTTCCCTGCCTATCAACTGGTCTATAAATTTTTGGCAGCCTTAGGAGTTTCCAAGTAGAGAAGGTAGTGTGATCTTCCCATCGTTCAATTAGCTAAAAGCAGCTGATAATTTACAACCGTGCCAAAATTGATGTTGTGCTGCCTTTTCACCAACAAGAAAGCAACATGGTCCGCCCCTTTCTTTTGTGGGGCTCTGATGGGCCCCTGGCAAGATTAGGTCAGAGTGGGCCAGCCATGCTCAGGTGTCAGTGAGACTGGGTGCCCTCTGGGTGGCCCTTAGGGTGAATTTTCGCACTGGGATTTTTCAATAATGAATCCCCCAAGTCCTGTAAATCTGTGGCTTTCAAACTTGTGATCCACATTAAGAAACATTTTCTGTCACAACCCAGTACATGCACACAAATTCATGAGAAAATACTTTTATTAGGTGCTTTGTAGGCTGATATTTACATCGTCATTTACTAGTTGTGAAAGTGTGGGTTGGTTATTTAACCTCAAATTTTCTCATATGTAAATTAGAGACAGTAATACCTCAGTGTCACTGTTTGAATTACATTCAATTAATAAAAAGTACCCAGTGCTGTGCATTACACAATAAATATATTTCTCTGTTCTTTTTATTTTAATATTTGACTATATTTCTAAACGATCTGTCTTAGGTTTAAAAACTTATTTTTGTGAGGTATTTTGATGAGACAATAATTTAAATCCAGAAAAAGTTAAGGTCAATTAAAGTCTTTAAGCTTTGGAATAATTGAAAGCATTCTAAAACTGTCGAAACATACTTTTTTCTGAATCTAGTAGCTATTTTTAAGCCACTTATTAAACAAACTAATATCACTTATTACCAAAATTGAGTACTTATCAAGTGCCTTAGGGTACACGGATCAAACCAGAAGGCATAAATTCAAGTATATAAAATAAAAAAGTTGAACTACTATGTAAGATAGGAAATTTAGTTTTTCAATAGCATCTTTCTGATGTATGCTATGGTGATGCAGATTTAGAAGGTTAGGCCCATTGCCTGAAACATGACTCAGGTTCCATACTTGGAAACACACACATGCACAACAATTCAGCCATCCATTGTGCGTCCATTGCCAGGGCCGAGACAAGCCGCAGTCAGGTGTTCAGGGGCACCTACACCCCCGCCCCTGCTTTTGGGTAGGGATGGTTTTACCTGCACTCTGAAGGTAACTGAGCCTTTCTGCAATTTCCCTAATGCTACACTAGAATTAAAAAACTGAAAATAAAATTTGAAAATTTTAATAAAATGTAAAGTATAACCAACTGGCTCTTAAGAAATAAGCAGACACTTTCATAGGGCTCATTATTACCTCTGAGCTAATTAAGACTTGTTTGGCACTTGGTCATTTTCAAAGTACTTTCACAGTATGACTCTTATAACAATCCAGGGAGTTTGGTGGGTTAAGCATTGTTATCATCTTTATTTCAAGACAGAGAACTGCATTTCAGAGAAATTACGTTATTTGGCTAAGACTTATACAGCAAGGAAATTTTTAAAATCCAAAACTGATGCTCTTTCATCTGGTATGCTCTTAAAAGACAGATCCAGGAAGCTTGTCACATTTTGCCACAACACAGATCCCACAGAGACACACACTGCAATGCTCCTTTCTGTACCCGTGTCAACTGAATAAGAGATTAAACAAACGCAGTACCGTCCCTCAGACGTGGAATCCTGGTGTGTGACCTGGGAGGCATCAGCAACTTACCGGGTTGTCTTCTGTAGTAGGTCCTCTGAGAATGCAGTTGATTGACCGGTAGACTTGACAAAACATTAGGTCAACTGAGCATCAAAAACACCAGCTCTAAGTGCAGACCTTGTAAGGGGACCAAACCAGCAAGCTGCTGACTCTCCGCCACGTACTGTGCCAAGCCGCTGGCACCTGTGTCCGCTTCCTCTAGACTCTGAAATAAATGGAGCAGAGTGGTCTCTTTTGCAGGGGGAGAGGCAGTAGCTCTGGACCTCGTGTGTCTCAGCTCCTCCACCAGCTCTGGAAGCCCCCTGCGTACTTAGCTGCCCCCAAAATACCTCCTGGTGGCACATTTAGGGGACCACATGTGTCATCTGGGTTGTGGAGAGGTGTGAGTGATGTGTTGCTGGCACCCGGGGAGGGGTACCAGTAAGTCAACCAGGTGCCAGGCTTTGGGTGAGAGGTGTGGGCGAGTTATGAAAATGTCCCTGTGAGGTAATGCTACCTTATTTTGACTTTTCTAGTTTATGAAACAATTATAATTAGACAAGTTTTGCAGAACTCTAAGGAATGTTTTATATTTCTAATTCTAGCAACAATTTATGTTTATCAGGAGCAGAATTTATTCATATATTTGCTAATTTAAAAACAGCCTGTATGCCCCTCCACCATCCACCACCCCTTCCTCTGTTCAGCCGTCTAGTATGCTCTGCTTTGAGATGTAGTCAGACACGACACACGAATCCTCGTTTTTAGGACAATGTGGTCTAGTGGGGGTGACAATATGCAAGTGAACAATTTTGGTGTTTAATCTTCAATAACTGGACAAACTGAGATAGACTTGATTTCATTCTGCCAGGGATCCACAGCAACACACTAATCAACTTATGTTTAGAAAATAGGGGCTACTCTGTAATATTTGGAAAATTGTAAAGGAAATGATATTTACTGATTCTAACTGTTAATATTCTGTAAATGTGTCAGTTGTTTGGGTAGGAAAAATTCTATCCATCAAAAATGTCTTTAAGATATTTGACCTATTTCAACAGGTAGAAAATGAGAAGGGGAAAATGGAGCTGTCCTGAGAAGTTTAGCACAGGCTAGTGTGTCTTAAACTGTGCGGTGATATGAGTGCACTGGGACACCAGCTAAAAAATGCAGATTGCTAGGGTCGGCCCAAATTGATTAAATCAGAATCTCACTTGAACGAGGAGCCATGTGTATGTTTAACAAGCTCTCTAGGTATCACGAGGCAAGTTTGAGCAACGCTGGTGGTGAGAGTGTTCTGGAACAGAAACCAAGAGACATGGGAGCTAGCCCTGACCCTGCTATCTGCTGGTGTGGCTAGGGTCCTAGAACGTTCTCCTAGCCGTTTGTTGACTATATTGAGATACAGTGACTTACTTATGGAAGCAGGGAGTGCATGTGGCATTGTACCCTTTTTAAAATAAAGAATTAAGGAGTTTGCCTGAGGTGGCACAATGAGTCAGTGGCAGAACTGAGAACAGAAACCAACACTTTTGAGTCTGTGGTCTGATTATTATTTCTTCCTCGTAAGATTCCCTCCAAGGACTCCAGTTTTTCTGGTTAAGGCTCCATGGGTGTCTAAGCATTTGATTTTCCTGCCAATGCTATATCCTTGCTTTGGGGTGAGGCTTCATTTTTGTACCTGGTCACCTACCCCCTTAAGAAAGCCCAAGGCCGGGGCATGTGAAGTGTTTGCCCAGGCCTCCCATGGGAGGTGTGAATTGACTGTGGCTAGTTAATATTTTCACCTAGAAGAGCGCTATTCTTTGTCGGATTTTCTAACACTGCCAGCGGAAGCGCAGGAGGACAGGGCGTTCCCTCCAGTGCTGCCAGGCGTGACTTCATGGGGTCGGCGACATGTCTAGACAGAGATATTGGCTGGTGTTTCAGATCTCGAGCTTTCCATATAGCTTGAATCTAGAAGGAGGTGAAAAAATCACTTTCACAAGAAAAAAGTTAGAATGTCATCAGGGGACTTTTCGTTGTAAGCCAGCGGGGAAAACGAACTCGAACCAATGTTGAACACAATTCAGGTAAGAGGCCTGCAAGAGGGTCACGTCACTTCTCCCGTCCCAATTGTGGTTTTCTGTTGGGTAAAAAATGTACACAAACATAGGTGAAAGCAGAATAAATACAGGACTCAGGTGACCAGAGAATGAAATATTCTGATTGTGAAACAAATGTACAGTGTAATCTATCCCAAATCCATTGATTCAGTATAGTTTTACTGTAATACCTGTGAAGGATTCACACGAAATTTGCCAGGTGCTCATTTAATTGCAGACAGTTAGACTTTCCCTGTACTTTCTGTTCTCTTTCTAAAACTCAAATTTGATATTATTCTTCTACCCCAAACTGTCAGTGGTTTTCTTTTGCCTGAAGGTCACAGTCCAAATTCTTCAGCAAGTCACTCAAGGCCATTCGCGCCCTGGCCCCAATCTCCCTTTTCTGCTCCCCTGTCACCGCTCCCCAGCGGAGACCCATTCCCGCTCTGTTTTGAGCGTAGTGTAGGTGGGTGGTGTAACAGCTCACATGTCCTTTCTGCCGAAAATGGCCTTCTGTTTCTGGGGCGATTCAGTTCACCCTCCAAGGCCCAAATCAAACGCGGCACTTCTCAGAGTGTAGTGATAACCAGTGATTAAGAGCACGGATTCTGGAACCACAGCCTCAGTTTCTTCACCTGCAAAATAGGTGCAATGACAGCACCACCTACCAGGTTGTGGTGAGAATTTAAAACGTTAAAAGTGCTTTAGTGCCTGGCACGTAGGCCATACTGTATGAGTTGGCTGTTACTATCCTCTAGACTCCCAGAAAAAAAAACTCTCTACTTTTTTTGTCCCATAATAGCTTCAGTCTTTGTGTTATACTAGTTTTTATTTTGATTTGCAGTGCATTTAGTTGAATATACATCTGTCTTCCTTGCTAGACTCTGAGCTAATCTTAGCTCAGACCTTAGCAAACATCTTCTTTATTTCCCGTCATCACCTCGGCCAATGGAGATTGTCAGGAGGAAACAAAACTGAAAAAAAAGGCATTTATTAAGTAAGTGAAAGACCGACTGTTTTAGGGATCACAAAAGCTAGGCGATTTCCCCACGTGTAGAAGCCACTGGGTTTTTGCTGCAATTACCTTTCTTGCCCTTTCACGGCTTCTGTGAAGAACCCGTGGCCTTTCTCAAGGCCTGGGCAAGAGGGGTCTCCCCCTGCCCCCGCCCCATTTCCCAGCAGATGCTGCGAATGGCTAGTTCACACCCAGGGATGAGATTCTTCCCCCACTATTGTAAGCTTACAGAAAATGACAGTGGAATTTCTGAGCTAGAGCAGCAGTCTTTGCAATTAGTTTTTGATTGAGAAAAAGTCTTCCTAAGAGCAGCAAAACTTTAGTGGGTTGGGTAGGGGGGGAGGAGACAGACAGACCTAGACTTGTCGCGTGGGCCTGGTCACCGGCGGCCATGTAGCCTGAGCAAACGACTTGGTATCAGTTTCGTCATCTGTAAAATGGGGAGTGTAATTACAGCACAAGGTGACTGGGAGGTATGGATTACATATAAAGTACCCAAAGTGCCTGTCGTGGTGGCCCAGAGACCCTCTGTTAATCTGCAGACCTCAAACGTCTGGGGTTGCATTGCATCCCCCCACCCCCACCTGCCCCCGCTGAACTATGTAGGTCAGATGTGCCAGGAAAAGGACAGAAACTATATGCTCTGGTTCTTAAGGCTTCTGCCTAGAACTCAATCTAATTAAAACGCCCCTGGTATGAGCTGATTTCAGGAGGGCACTGTGGTGTGGGGGACGCCCCAGTCAGCAAGCTCCAGGTTCAGGTCTTGCTCACGCTCTCTCCCAGGACAAGCAACTTCCCTCAGTCTCTTCATCGCCAACGCAGAGATGGCATGACAGCGTGGTTTCCAAGCTGTGTTCTGAAGAGCCCAGGTGTCCCCCAGCTGCCTCAGGGTTCTGCACTATTTGCTTTAATATTTAATATTTAATATCAGGAAAATATTTTAAACTATGAATCCAGGCTCTAGAACCAGGCTGACAAGGCTCAAATCTCAGCTCTAACACTTACTATGAGTTTGAAAAGGGCAAAGTGAGTCAGAACAGATGAGAACAAGCAAGCCACAAGGCTAATAAACCCAGCTTGGCCTTTTGTCCAATGTGAGCTTAACTCGTAGGTTTCCTCAGGAAGTTAACTGCCCGGGTAGGAGCTGTTTGTGTCTGTGCAAATCCACCTTCATTTCCTGGGCATCAGTTTTCATACACGGTTTCTCGAAAGTCTCTTCGATTAACATATCCTTACTTTACAAATGGGGTGTGTGTAAGAGAGGAACGACAGCAACCAGCGATGCAGCAGAACGACTGTAACGACACACTGCAGTCAGTAACTTACGTGGGTGTGAAAAGAAGGGGGCCACCGCTTTCAGGAGAGTGCGGCCTGTTTGAGCTGGGTCTCCTTTCCCTCTCACCCAAACCCTTCTTCTGCGGATGCTTCCTGCTGTGGCCCCAGGGGCGGCGGGGGTGGGGCATGAAGGCTGGCACACTCTGGGGAAGCCTTGGGAGCTTGCTTTCCACTCCCCGGTGACAAGAGGGCTGCCTGGCTAGAGGGGACGGGCCACAGTGCTGCCAGAACATCACTTGAGTCCGCAGTGAGTGTCCCACCGGCCCTCGGGGAGGAATCACGCTCTTAGTGGACATTTGCACAATGATAGTGACCAGAGTAACTCCTGCAACCATTGTGGAAATAAAGGCCACTCAGAAGTTAGTGTGAGATTGCTCTGGATTGACTGAGGACACAGTTTCTTTTCATGAGACCGTCGATGAGCCATGTGGATGGAGATGTTCCTGGGATGGAATGAACTGATCACACGGGTGCCAGAGCTGCATCCGGAAGAGCTCACAGCCGGGAAAGCACAGATGCCACGGGTAGTTTACAAGTAACTGGGTGATACAGTTAGGTGTGCTTTCTTGTTCGCACAGATCTCCTTCTTCAAATAAAGACACCTGAATAACATAGGGAAAAAAAGGATACAACAGCCTTAAAAAGGAGAAAGAAACCAATATATCTCTGACAATGGGAGGTTTAGAAGGACCTGTGCATTAGCAAAATGCTTTGGATGGTGTTCTCATGCTGAGTGGCAATCAGAGAAGGGATCAGTGCGTGTTTTCTGTGTGTATCCCATACAGAGCCCAAGAACGGTTAAACAGCTGCACAATTTCTCTTTCTGTGGGAGCAATGGCAGCTCAGTGGTACCGTGTAAAACATTCGTAAGCACTGATTGTATATTGTTTGACTACTCATCACTTTAAGTTTAAACATACATGCACTGAATACAATATTATATGTATTTACAAATCAAATTATTTCCTCGGTATTATAGAGGCATTTTTTTTCCTTCCCTTGACTTTCTGTAGTACTTAGTCACATTCCTAGGAAAATTCAAGATGTTGAAGTATTAAAGGGGAGCACATCTCATTTGAATCCTGTGTTTAAAGATGAAAAGCATCTGCCCTCACCTAAGAAACATTCCCCCTTCACCTCCGTGAAGTGAATAGTAACCTCAATAGATGCTAAATCACTCCTTTCCCCAGCCAGGCAGGTCAGTCACATTCACTGCTCCCCGCAGGGCAGCTGGCTGCCCTAAGTCCTCACACCTGTTC
Source organism: Micronycteris hirsuta (assembly GCA_004026765.1). Taxonomy (NCBI): domain Eukaryota; kingdom Metazoa; phylum Chordata; class Mammalia; order Chiroptera; family Phyllostomidae; genus Micronycteris; species Micronycteris hirsuta. Next base: position 85,530 of record PVJI01003288.1, read on the forward strand.
AGGACCACAATTTAAATGCAAATCACCCTTGTGCCTCCGTATCTGAGAAGTCCCTGCCCACTCCGTACAGTCGTGGCAGAGCCTGTGAAAATCAAGGAGGTTCATCTGCACTCTAACACACACGTCACTTAGAGTCGATTCAGAAGAGCAATTGAGCACTGCTTTCAAGTTGCACACTGGGCCGCAGAGCACCTCGGTGACAAAGGAACACCCCCCTTTTTACTACACTGGGACGCCTTTCTCAACCGCCAAGGGGTAGGAGCTTCTCTCGCTGTAGCTCTTCCACCAGTTCCCAGTAACGCTGGGCGACGGAAAGAAGGGGCTCTGTGTAATACACACGCAGCGAGTGGCGTAGAGAAGATACGTCTGCGGTGCTGAACCCGTTTGGGGGGCCATCGGCGTGCATCCAACACCACTGACAGGAAAACGGCCGCGCCAGCCTGGACTGCAAGAACACCAGCACCAGTGACTCACCAAACTGGCATCACTGCAGAAAACATTATTCCTAATTTTTATTTTGTTGCAAAACCACCTTCCAAATATAAGGTTATTTTAAAATAATTCTATAGTTACAGTATAATTCAAATAAAACATAGAAACTGCTGAAGCCCTTCCTACAGGGTGAAAAACACCTCCCACTCTCAGCCACCAGGTGGCCCTTTAATCAGCCACTCGGACTCCGTGAATCCGAAGGCCGCGGGAAACACTGCGCCCTGAGGTCCACGCTCCTCGCTCCCCCTGCGGAGACAGAGACGAGAGCCTGGGAACCCGACACTCTAGCTTGTGCGTGAAAACGTGCTGACTGCTCTTGTCCACCGAGGAACGGGTGTGGCATTTAAAGTCTGGAAGCCGAAGGCCCAGCTCTGGCCGGTGCGGGGGCGTGAGAGGCCTGACGCGGCACACCGGTGCAGCGGCAGAAAGTTTCAGACTCTCCGTCCCACCTTAAATACTTTGTTAAATTCATGTCAGTTTCTCTCATAACTCTCCACATCTAAAAAATTCCTCTCTACAAGAAACCGTTTGGTCTTTGTTATCTGGCATTTTCTTCTCCCCGCCCCCTACCCCCTATCAACATTTGTTCTTAATAAGCATCAGACTCAGATCAAACATAACCAGCCTGAACTCCACGTTGTAATATCAGCCTAGAATGTTTGCATGAGTATGAAATCATGATTCTTTTATTACATATAGATTCAATATGATTTCCAAAGAATTTCTCATTTGGAGTTCAAATTTAGTTGTTTAAACAGGTAAATGTGAAAAGAGAATTTAATGTGAATTTAGATATTCAGGCCATTTTGAAAAACAATCTGGGACATTAAAACAGGAATAAACTCTTGCTTTACTCGGGATTTTTCACCTAAATTACTCAGAAAATCAGTTCAGATCTCTGCTTCCTTTTGCTCACGTAGACAACAGCCTAAGGCTCTGTCCACATTGGACTGAGGACAATGGCCCAGCTGCACCGACCCATCGGGCCATCACAGGACAGAGACAACCCATTCTGGACGCTGCTCTGCGTAAGTCCGGACACAGCCCAGAATGTGCCGCAGCTGTTTTCCAGGAAGTTGCTTGAGCAAGATTCTGAGCATTGACAGTCCATGAAAACTTGTGCAGCATCGAATAAACATTATAGAGGCAATTCACTCCTTACAGATAAAGAATGAGTGGCAGCAACATTACATTAACGATAATGTGATGTGTCCCTGAAGAGCTTTAATCAGAGTATTTCACCAACTTTAAGGTCACAACATTTCTATGAATGATGTCAGCACAGAGTTACATCTACACTGAGAAGCTGGAGGGTGTTTGTGCAATGCCAAAAGAAATCAAGATTTGCGTGTTTCCTTCTAGCATTTGGGCCAGGTGAGCTCTCAGGCCTGCAGCCTGGGTGTCCACAGGGACGTGATCAGAGAAAGCCCTGGAGGTGGCCGCCCTCTGGAGTGGCTGCCCCAGCTCCTGAGTCCCCTTTTCCTCATCTCCTCAGAAGAAAGTAAGGTGTCAGGGATGGAACTGAGCCCACGTTTCAGGAGGGCCAGCAAGGTCAATGTGCCATCTGGCTCCACTTCTTGGGTACAGTGGACCCCTCACCTGCCCACCCAGGCCAGGCCTCAGGTGAGGCCAGCACCGGGCGCTGCCTAGATCCCCATCCAGTCGTTCGTTGACAGGGAAACGCAGAGGTTTTCTGGACTCCCCCCCCCCCCCCCCCCCCGCCGCCCAACCTGCAGACAGTGCAGGAGCAGGAGCGACCACCTAGCAGCAGAGGGTGAGGCAGAGACGCCCCAGCCCTGGGCGGCCCCGCCCCTGCAGCCTGCCTTTGCTCAGAGAGGCCTCTGCTGGCCATGGCCTGGCCCGCTGAGCACAGGCACAAGCTATTTATGCCGGCCTTCCTTTCTCTTGAAGTGTTGTCACCTCCCCACCTCATGGCAGAGAGTCCCCATAAGGGCAGAGGCACAGAGACAAAGTGCCTTGTCACCTGAGGACACGGGGCAAGCTGTGGCTGTGCGGAACCTGGAATCCGAGGGCAGGTGCACTCCTGGGTGCTCTGGAGACGGTGTTGCAGCCTGGACTCCCAGACCCCCGTGTGTGTCCCCGAATCCCTGAACTGCTCTCCTCAGTGAACACTTTGCTCAGGACCCTCCCACACGACCCTCAGGGCAGCTGCAGTCTGGTTTCAGAGTTGCATCATCCAGTTTCTCCCTAGTGCAGAGGCCATGGCAACACATCTGTGGAGCGTGTCTCTGGAAGCTGATGAGCTCTCCAGCCTCACTACTCAGAGTGGGTCTGTGACCCAGCAGCATGGGTATCATGGGGAGCTGGCTGACCCTCAGGCCCTGCCCCAGACCCATGGTATCAGAGCCTGCCCTCAGCAGGAGCCCAGGTGATTCACGGGTATCACAGTTTGAGAGGCAAGAGTGTCTTCAGCAATGAGACTCAGGTAGCGAATGAATGGCAGGTGGTGCATGTGCTCACTGAGCCTCCCTGTGCTGGGATCTGGGAATTCTGGGGATGCTGGCTGAGGTCACAGCGTCCTGGCTCTCGTGGTCAGCCAGGCCTCTACACAGTCACAGCCACACTGACCAGCTAGTGCTGGGAAGGAAGAGTGTGCAGATCCCCCCAGGGAGTGCAAAGCCCCACCCCAGGACAGGATCTGCCCTCTCTGGCTCAGAGCAAGCTCCCAGAGTGCCCCTGGCTCCTCTAGATGTGTGGACAGAGCGGGGGCTAGGACCAGGTGCCCCTGTCAGGCAGCCCCAGTGTGGGAAGAGCTCAAATGGAACCATGCAGAGGTGAGGAGCAGGCAGCACTGTTACTGGTGGGTGGAGACAAGGACCTGGACACTGGCTTCCAGGCCAGCTCAGGGGGTGGATGTGGCTGAGGGCAGCGCCTTCTGCTTCCTCAGCCCTCACCTGCTGCACAGCCAGGGCTGGGCAGGCTGTGAGCAGAGCTCTGGGCTGCAGGGCCCTTAAGGCACTTCGGCAGGTGACAGGGGAAGGATGGAGGGGTAGGACAGGGGATGGGCATTACCCACTCCCGACAGCAGGGGGCAGCAGAAGACAGATTACAGAGACACACCAGCTCTTCACTGGGCCTGAAGCAGAAGGGTCAGGGCTGAGCTGGGGGTGGGCTTCCCCTTTGAGGGGCTCAGGAAAGGTTTCTGGGTGAGCAGCCTGGTTTGGGAACCAGGCTGCTGGGAGCCCTTTCCTCACAGTCCTCGGTACTCTGATGTGGCAGGCCCTGGAACTCCCTGTGTCAGGCTGCACCCCGTTCCTGCAGCCCTCCTGTCCCCATGGGCTCTGTCATAGTTTGCAGAGTGACTGAGTGACCTGACAACTTGTTCAGGGTCCCTGACCCACAGAAGCTTCTAGCACTCAATGCTGCTACCACTTAGTGGCAGTGGCTGGAAGGGCCGTCCCAGGCTTGGATATCTGGACTCGTCAGGTCTCCTGGAGCTGGTTTGTGAGCTGCTTGGACCTGAATTTTATTCAAGCTGTCTCTCCCATCCCACTTGACAGACAGGGAGACCGAAGTCTGAAGAAGCACCTAATACTCGGTGAGTCACCAGGCTCCAGTGTCTGAGGCTGGGCTCCCGCTGCCCTGGACTCGGAGTTCCTGTCAATAGGGCGCCCAATTAAATTTGAATTTCAGATCAATAACAAATAATCCTTCCATATTCATGTGTCTTGTGCAAATTTTCTATCTGATTGGCTGTGTCTGGCAGCTCTACTAGATTGTCAAGCCATGGAGTTGAGCCTACACAGCCCCAGGGCAGGTCAGGAGCTGGAGGGGCAGCTTCCAGGCCACCCCAGGGCCAGGGCACATAGCCCTGAGGGTGGACCCACCCTCTGTGCCCAAAGACTTTGCACCACAGTCCAGCTCCAGCCCCCTGAGCTCAGCCACTTGGAGGCCCTCAGAACCCCTGCTCAGCCCTGACCACCAGGACCACAGCTGAGGAAGGCCATCTCAACTCAGGTTCCACCTCAGCAAGCCCTGTGGCCAGAGGCACGGGCTGTTCCGTCATGACCTGATGCCACTGTGTCCCTGAAACTGTTCCTGGGAACCCCACACAGAACTGGAGGAGACTTGCTGTTGGAAGCTGGCAGGGCAGTGGGTCAGCTAGCGGAGGGCCTCAGGAGGGGCCCCTATATCACCTGTCCCCCCACCCCCCCGTAGGCCTACAGCCACAAGCACATGGCTTGCGAGCTGCCCCAACCCCCAATGGACGCAATTCCTGGTCCCCAAGTAAGAAATGAACAAAATCTCAAACTCGAGGAGCTAAGATCACCACAGCTGTAACAGCCCCAGATGGGAGTCGCCTGGCCCTGTCGGAGGCAACACCAGGGTCAGCTGGCCACCAGAGGCCAAAGATCTGGTGTGTGGGGGCAGGGGACAGCAGGCAGCCCCTAGTGGGGGCTGTCTGCAGTCAGGAGGGATCCTCTCCTTCCATGAGGCAGCTCACAGGGCGGCCACTGCGTCTCTGAACCAAAAATTCACATGCAGGTTTTAACAAACAAACAAGATTTTTTCATTCATGAACTTATTTATGTGGGATGTTCTAATGAGGTGGAAGAAATCATATGTATTCATAGGTTAATGAATCAGTGTTATTACAAAAGTAAAATTTTATAAAAGCAGAGGCGAGCCATTCAGTCCTGAACTCATTCAACACGTGTGTGCCGTCCGCTCCTCTGTGGCCCTCTCTGGCCTGGGTCTCGGGGGCGGGGCCTACACAGGCCCCCTTTCAGGTGCTGAGAGGGTCTGACAGACAGACAGGTGGACAAGATCCGCACTGTATTTCGGAAGATACGAAGAGCCGTGAAGAAAACAGACTTAGGCGATGTGACCAGAGAGTGACGGGGACCACGCTGCTTTTCCGTCGCGGCCCTCACAGATGTCCTCCAACCGAACGGCCTGCACCCCCAAGTGTGCGATCACAGGTGCCATGGGTCGGAAACCTGAGGCGGTGCCTCGGGCTGCACGCCTCCCCGCAGGCTCTGTGAGGCGTTGCCCTCTGCTCCTGGCAGAATCCACTCCTGCTGGGACAGTTCCCTCCCTGCCCCTGCCCAAGCCACTCCCGGCTTCCAGGGCTCCCCAAAACCCTTGGCCCGTGGTCCTTCATCCAGCCTCAACTGCTTACCTTGGCCCCTCTGGCTGACCTGGGATGCTGGTAAGGTTACCTCTGTGACCTGACTTACCACTGTGACCTGTCTCAGCTCTGTGACCCTTGGCCGCACGACACCACACTGGGCTGCGCGGGGACCTCTGCAGTGACTCCCCAGCAGGCTCAGGGAAGGGCTCCCTGAGATCTTAATGCACTCAGGCTCACACCTGGCTGTGTAGATAGATGGACACTTGGAGAACTGGGGAAGCCTCCCCAAAAAGCTGAGCAGGCGCCCCCAGGGCAGGGGCAGCCAGGCGGGCTGGGGTGCAGAGCAGGCAAGTGGGTGGACACAGGGCCCTCAGGTGGGCTGGAAGTGCTACCACAACCATTGAGGCTTTTAGGCATCAGAATGATACAATACGGTTCATATTTCATAAAGATCACTCCACGGTTTCACACTTGAAATCATAGCTGAGGTGTGCCTTGAGAGCACAGGTAGCATTTGGACAGATGAAGAAGTGAGACAAGTTCCTCGGGCACAGACTCGGACACATGGCCTGGGGGCAGGAGACGTGAAGACCAGAGACTGGAGCACACGGCAGCAAGGGTCCTGTGAGTGACCGACAGGTCAGGAGGACAGAAGACCTCTCATGGAAGGGGCAAGGCAGGAGGGACAGGGGACCCTCCATGGAGGGGACAGGGCAGAGGGGTTAGGGGATCCTCCATGGACAGGCAGGGTAGGGGACCCTCCATAAAGGAGGCCTGGCAGGGGGATAGAGGACCCTGTCACCTAGCCATCTGCTGTGGCGGCAGTGCCATCTCCAGGCAAGTGTGACTGTCCCCACTGTCTCCCCACGGGGCCTCAGGGGAGACAGTGCTCTCTGCCTTCCTCTCTGAAGGCCTCTTTCTCCATGAGATCCTCTGATTGCCCCATTGAACTGACAGCCTGTCCTCTGCCCACCCCTCAGCTCCCCCTCCTTTCCTTTTCCTACATGGACGGACTGGCTGGAATCTATGTAACCGCTTGTCTCTTATTTTTATGGTACGTTGCGCCCCTTTAGAGCCTGAGTTCCATCAGGGACCGATTTCAGGGGCCTGACCAGCTGCAGCACCCGGTAGGTCCACAGTCAGATAATTGCTGAGCACGTGAGTGACAGCTGAACACACAGGGCAAAACTGTGGGCAGGGTTTTCCAACGGGAACTGGTCTTTTCTTCTGGTCTTTTCAATGGTGCTACGTTGTTTCTGTGGGACACCGGCAGGCTCTCATCTTCTTCCATCTAAACACACTGTCCTGTAGCCTCCCTGGGACCTCAACTCTTTGTTAATGCAGGGAAAGAGGTCTACACAATAATCCATCTCAGGACTGAGACTCAGTATCCAGAACCTCTCAGCATTCCCACAAAACCATTCATTTACCTGAAAGGTATTGTCCGCTCACCCACATAGATACAATTTGCACTTGATATTTCTCCATCGCTCACGTCAGCAGCTCCAGGGTCCGATAACAGCCTCATTGTCCAGAAAGAGTCTGAGAGCAGTCAGCAGCTTCACACCCAGGAAGTGCCGTCTCATTTCTCCACCCCAAAGATCGGGGGACCCTGTTCCTTTGGGCTAATTTTTCTCATTTTTCATTTTATTAATTGAACAAGTGATAGTTTCAGGCACTGTCAGGGTGTTAGGGGGAGCTGAGAATCTGGGGCACATCCTGGTGTGAAGGGCCCTGGTTGGCTGTCCAGCCACCCCGCCCCTTCCTGAGCCGGGAGCTCCGGGCAGTCACTGGCTCCCACGAGAGCCCTTGGGGACCCCGATCCTGAGGGAGGTCACATAAGGACAGGTTCAGCTCCACCACATACAAAAGTGGACTCGTGAGTTCATCAGATCCAAGCCATGGTGTATTATTTCCAAATGATTTGTCTACAAAGATGCCGTAAAGAACTGTTTCATAATTACGAAGTAGTTTCAGAGAGGAGAGTCTTTCTCCAAAGGAGCAAGGCTGGGGACCCACTACCTCTGTGATCAGGAGGAGAAAAACAGCCCGTACCGTCAGAAAGTGACGTCCCAGAGCCAGCATTGCGCAGACACCTCACGTTCTCATTGAGTGAAGCCCCACGTGGTGTTGTAGAGGACATGTGACCTTTCCCATCAGGGCAATCTGTTCTGCAGACACTGAGTGCAGACCCCGAGTGTCCGAGTTTCAGGGGCCCAGGGTGCTTCCCGTGGTAGACCACACCGATGGTGTGCATGTTGATTGCTGATGTCACAGATGCTTGGTTTTCCTCCACGGATGGGCAGCATGAAGTCTGCATGCAGAGTGGGTGAACGCACAGGACGACAGCAAACAGCTACTAGAAACACGGTCTGTGCCCAGGGGGAGCGTCCTCAGGAACCCAAGGGCTTGTCTCCATGTGGACGAGTGTGATACACACTCGGCTGCTCATTCAGTTCCAAGAATGCAGAGGGGCTAACACCAGACGGGGGGTGAGGCCCAGCGCCATGTGCCCCACGCTGCCACCCCTCAGCCACAGACAGTGTTCCCCTCACTGACGGGGCCAGGGGTCCCCTCCCGTGGCCTTGAGCCTCCCTGCCTCCTTCACAGGAACCCATGGCTCCCACAGGGGCATGCTCATGGTCATCTGCTTGGGCTCCATCGCAAGCTTCCACAGACTGAGGCTTAGCCAACGGAAAGGTATTTCTCCCAGTCTGGAGACTGGGGGTCGGAGATCCAGGCGCTGAGAAGGGTGCCTTCATCTGAGCCCTCTCTGCGGGGGCCACCCTCTCACTGACCTCACGTGACCTGCCTCTGAGCTCCTGCAGGCTTCCTACCACTTCTCCTCCGTGCAAGGACACCGGGTGGATTGAGTGGGGGCCCACCCTCAGGGCCTCATTTTAAGTAGATTGCTGCTCTAAAGGCTCTGTCTCCAAATAGCCATATTCTGAGCTGCTGGGGGTTAAGGCTTCAACCTGTGAACTTTTTTAGGGGGTCACAATCAGCACTTAAAACCCACTCTTCCCCAGGGTGCCTTAGATGCCCATCTTCATGTTCCCGCCTACCCAGGGCAAAACTGAGCTTGCACTTTCTTCTCAAAGTCAAAATTTGTCTATGTTCAGTGTCTAAATGAAGTTTCTTTTACTTCATGAACTCTTCCTGGACCACACCAGCCACACCGAAGACACCTCTCTGCTCTCAGAACAAATGAGACCTACTGTGTTCATTTGCCTCACATATGTTTGCTTTGCTTGTTTTCCTAATTTTTCCCTATTTCTGTTGATACTCTCATTGGATTATGTTTTGTTTACTCATAATAATTGCTGATGGATTCAAGTATACATAACTCAGTAAGCCACAAAAGAAATGCTGCAACTGTTCGACAAGCTTTTTACGCACCTCCCATTTCCCTATTAAACAGTGATCTCATGCAAAATAAGTAGCATATATTAATATTTACATATTAACTTTATTAAGAACCTAAAATAACCTTTTCCAAATTGACAGAGTGCTTATGAATTTGAGAAGTAAGCCACCATATATTGATCAAGCGATCTTTAACTTACCTCTTCATGAATTTCTAAATTTCAATACGTATGCTCATAGGAAAAATATTGGGGGCTGACTTTTTCAAAAGCTCAGCGAGGATTTCATTTTATTTCTGGTCATCTTGCACAGTTGCTGCAGGAACACGTGGATCCCATTACTGAAATTTAGAAGCTCGCCAGGAGATGAGGGAGAAGCAACCAATGTCCGGTGAGTTAAAGCGTCAAATGGAAAGGAGGGGCAACATTTCAACTTGACAAGCACTCACACAATTCGAAATGGTCTGTTTAGGCCTTTTCTCTATAAATTTGTAGAGTTAATTCTTTGTTTTTTAAATTGTATTTTTTGCTATTACCATTTATGCCTTTACCTTCTTCCATTGCCCCCTCCACCCTCACCCCCTCAATGACCACACTGCTGTCCGTGTCCATGGGGCCTCTCCCCTTGATCCCTGCACCCCCAAACCCCCGGAGCTGCCAGCCTGCTCTCTCTCTATGAGTCTGTCTCTATCTCGCTGTTCGTTCAGTTTGTTCATTAGAGTTGAATGATGTGGTACTTGTCTTTCCAACTGGCTTATTTCACTTATTTCAATGTACAGATGCTGCACTATAGAATTGTACACTTGAAACGACTTAGCATCATATTCCCCGGTCTATCCATGCTGTCACGGGGTAAAATTTTCCTCTTTTTTTTTTTTTTTTATACAGCTGAGTAGTATTCCATTGTGTAAATGTACCATTCTTGTTTTATCCACTCATCTACTGTTGGACACTTGGAAAGCTTCCAAATCTTGGCTATTTTAAATAACACTACAATGAACATAGGGGTGGCTATATTCTTTTGAATTCGTGTTTTGGGTTTCTTCGGATGAATTCCCAGAAGTGGGAGCACTGGGTCATATGACAGTTCCAGTTTTAATTTTTTGAGCTATCTCCATACTGCTTTCCACAGTGGCTGCACCAGTCTGCATTCCCACCAACAGTGCAAAAGTGTTCTTGCAACCTGCCTTGGGACAGTACTCAGAGCTAATTCTCATCCTCATAGAAACAAGATTGTCATTGGATACGAAAGGTCATCTTTGCTGACAATCCACATTTCTGCTTTGCAGTTTAGTTTTCATGAGATACTTTTTAAAACCCTTCCCTGAGCATATATTGATTGATTTTAGAAAGGAAGGGAGGGAGAGAGAGAGAGGAACAAAGCTGAGAGAGAAGCGTCACCAGGTTTCCTCCTGTTTGCACCCCAATCTGGACGGAACCACAAGCGAGGCATGCGCCCTGCCCAGAGAGAGAACCCACTGTCCTTTGATGTGCAGATGATGCTCCCACCAACTGAGCGAGCTGTGGAGGGCATGGCATGTTTTTACTCTCTTTATATAATATCTTCAAAATTCTGAGTGTATTTTAAACTTTTATTTATTGAAACACAACAATCTTCAGTGAGTTAGGACACTGTCCCTTCACAAGGTTAGGATCTGCCAAGAGTCCCCATGTTGTCCTCCCTGCGGTCCCAGAATGGCAGGGCCCTCTGTACCCTGTGCAGTAGCCTCCCGAAGAAGGGGCGCCTGGGGGTCACTGACCTGGGGGTGAGTTCTGGTCTTCCAGTGGCGCCATCTGTCTGCTTCCCCCCAGCCTTGATCCTGGGCAGCCTGACTGTCTGCATCTCCCCCGGGGCCAGGCCCCTTGCTCAGGGCGCAGGCAGCCTCCCTGGTGTCGACAGGACCAGTGGGTCTCTCCCCGCAGAGGGAGGCCATGTCTGCTGCGAAGATCTCTGGGCCGTTTTCAGTAACAGCGGCAGCAGAGCGATCTGGACCACCAAGGGCAGAAACGGGCGTCTGGCCGATTGCACACCCGGGACGTGTCATCTGCGCGTCCTGCATCCAAGAGAATGGGAATGGATTCAAGAAAAACTCACAGCTGATAAACAAAAATTTAAACCAGCTTTCTCAAAGAAGAAACTTTCCAGAGAAGTCTAGGAACATATTTCAAAATACTTTTAATCAGTGGACTAATTAAAGTTATAATCTGGGACCTAGTCCAACAACTGACATTTACCATCTTTAAAACGAAGGTAATTTTCAAATAACCCCCATAGAATGTTTGGGGTAAAGATATATACTCTCTTATTAAGGTGTTACTTGTTTATTTTGATCTAATTTTGAATTTTTCCCCCAGATTTATTGAGGTATCAATGACATAGGACATCTTATTTACATTTATAAAGCATTCAATAGAAAAAACCTTTGAACTTCACTTCTTAAGTGAGGCGGTTCTGAAAGTCAGGAAGCGCAGACGTCTGGGGTTTTTGTGAGGACAGACACATCTGTCTGAGTGCCGGCTGCGCCCCGCGTGCTCTCAGGCTGAGCCTGGGGAAAAGCTGGCATTGCCTCAGGCCTGCCGTGGCCCAGGAGGTGCTCTAGGCTCCTACACCCGTCTCCTCCCCCGCAGCGGAGGAGAATGGGAACCCATGTCTTTCTTCACGGGCCACGCTGGCTGGAAGGCCCCTGGGAGTGAAGCCATGGTGCACACGTCTCCCAGCCACCGCAGGCGTGCCAGGAAAGAGCCAGAGCAGCTGGTGCTGTCACCACTGTGCTCCGGTGACACCAGCCCTTGGACCTGGGCTCAAGGTCACACACCCCTCAATGGCTGGGCTCAGAGTTGCAGCTGGCTTGTCAAATTCCAAAGCCCAGGGGCTTTTGAAGGTGCCCCACCAACCTTATCTGTATGTTGTTGGGTCATCTGCTGCATTGTGTTTTGGGTGGGAATGGAGAAGGGACTGGAGGGCTGTCTTTTTGCCCCTGAAACAGCCACCTTCCTGAAGCCCTTGGGGCAGGTGCGGAATCTATTTCCTAGTCCCCAGGGGTAACGGCATGCTGCTACTGGCCACCTCTTGAGTGGAACAGAGAGCTATGTTGTCCCCCAAGTGAAATCAATCAAAATCCAGGTAGATGGTAGCTTCAGGCCTGCGGGTATCCCTGCTGGAGATAAACAAAGGTGAGCTTCCTGCTGGTGGCTGCAAACGTGGTCAGCGTAGAGGGCTGGAGAACATGGCTTCACACCATAGAACTGGGCCTCTGGCATTCATGAAGCTTTCAATTTTTAGCGGAGAGTTCGGGGAGTCGAAGCCTGTCCGAGTGACCCGGCAGCACCCGTTCCTCCACCACCAGAGGGCAGCGCAGCGCCCTTCACAGGGCCCAGCACGCTGCTGCCGACTTCCCAGATTTTAAAAACCCTTCAACACAAGTTAAAACTCTCCCATGAAATCTTTTGTAAAGTAAAAATTATTTTGTGAGATACTAATAAGAACTCTCTAATATGTCTTGTCAGTAAGAGAGTCTTTTTTAACTGGCATTGCTGGAAGAAGAGATGCATCCTGTGGAAACCACCCAGATCACTCTGCGTGTCTAAGCAGCAACGTTGGAAAAGTGTTTGGGACTCGCAGGCAGGATCCGCTTGGGAAACTGCTGCGCGACGAACCACTGTCTTCGCTACTAGAAGGATCCGGGGAAACGTGGCTAATGCGGAACCTGCAACGTCCCTTCCGTGCTGAAGCGCTGCGCTGTCACGGACCCTCTCGCTCCTATCGCCCAGGATTCACTTGTGTCCACGCAAGGTCCCACACGTGTCCAGGAAAACGCTTTTTTCCCCCTGGTGCTTTTAAAATGTTCTCTCTATTGCTACCTTTGTTCCTTCCCCCCCCCTCTCTCTCTTACTCCTTCCTTCCCTCCACTCCTTCATTCTGCCTAAATCTGGCACTTGGGTTTGATGTTAGGTCTTAACATAACTTACAGTTGCACCGTTCTCATGGCTGAGGGGAGCGCTGTCCTCCAGACCTTCGGCGATGTATCTAATCCAATTCCATAGGGACCCAAAACAGAGTAGGATGGATTAGCTCTTTGGTCATTTCTTACATTAATCTATGTTGCTAATATTTCTGACATACTTTGCAGTTTTTTCAATGGCACAAAAATTAAGTTAGCAATTAAAACATGCATTGGAGTTAAATATGCAAAACTATTTCAGGAAAATACGACATGACCCACAAAGAACGGGTTGCCCTGGTCACATGAGTGCTGGGCAGCACGTCCAGTCCTGAAAGCTTCCCTGCTTCCATGGGAGGGCCCTCCGCTCCAGGGGTCAAGGGTGGAAAGCAGCAGCTGCTTTGGGAATCCGTCAGTGGTGTAACCTGCCCGCAGGGAGATGCAGTGTATGAGTTGGCAATGACGTCGGCTCTCCTGCATAGAGCAAAGAGAGAAACCTGAACTTCCTCAGAAATAAGCGACCGAGCTTGTCAGCCTGAGCACATGACATGCAGGAGCAGACAGAGTCTGTGGGAGCAGACAGGCCTGAGCGAATGGAATAGTCTACGGGTTTCTCTGGAGAAGAGGGAGGGTGGTTTGGGGGCACTGCTTTGCAGAGAGTTGCATTCTTTCTTTGGGGCTTAAAGATTTAAAATAATGTATACCGGCAAAGTACTTACCTTTCAAGGAAAGAGGCCCATTTCTTCTTTAGGTCCTCTGATCTGCAGATGAAAAGAGGAGAAAAGGTTAAGCGATGTAAAATATGTAAACTAACACGTGTGACTGTCAGTCCAGATGAAGATGGTGCAGCCAGTCGTTAGCAGTGTGGACGCGTGTGTAAGTTGTCCCTCCTCAAAAGGACTGTCCGTGGACACTGCTCCTTCTCCAGCAGTGACACAGGGAGGGGACGTAGATTGTAAAGTGCAAGAGAAGTGCTTTATGAAATGCAAACACTTGGTTGCATGAGGTGATGCAGGCTGGGCGGTGGTGGGCCCGCTGGAAGTCCTCTGACCGCTCTGAGCTGCAGGGCCCAGAGCTGAGAGAGGGCCACTCATGTCTCCGAGTGGCTCCTGACCCTGATCCTCTCTGCCACGTGAAAACCACGGATCCAACCAAGGAAGTCTCCCCAAAGGGGCCACCCTGTAGCCATCTGCATATTTTTGTACCCTGGAAACTTTTGGGGGGAAAGGGCAAGGTAGACCAATGTCACTATGGGTGCTGACAGAGTGAGTGAGTCCCTGGCTTCATACACAATCAGATGGAAATGGCTTCCCTTCGACAGGCATGGCAGAGCAGCACCAGCTATGGGTCTTACCGGAAGGTGGCCCGCATGCTGCCCGTGGGCCAGCCCAGGACCAGGGACCTCTTGGCACCTGTGGCCTTTCTTGTCTGGTCTTCAGTGAGCCACAGGCTGGTCAGTGGCAGTTTGTTTTTTATTTTAAAAATCTTCTTGTAACTAGAAAGAGAAATGGACAAGACCTTCGTTAGCTGGTTTCTCAAATATTAGGGGAGCTCAGAGTAAGGGGCCGCCCCTCACTCTCCGGGGCCGCCTGCCTCCTCCCCCCTCCCACTGGGCGCCCAGCACAGCCGGGGATGACGTGGGCGAGGCCTGGCCAGTGAGGCCCCGGGCACATGTCTTCGTTGGCGGCAAACACTGTCCTTGTGATGGTGGCTGTTGGGTTTGACCATACTCTACATTTTAGACTTTCTTAGCACCCTCAATTACTTTCATGTTTGTTTATACATTATATTTACTGCATCGTATGTTATTTTCTTTTTATTATTTACTCACATCCTGCTTATGTCTGAAAGTATTTGAGGGGCTGAACAAAGATCCATGATTTATAAAATATACATACAAACTTCCTTAAGAGAGACAAGCTAAAAATTGGTTGGATGACAGGGATTTGAAATACATTTTCACCCTTAACCTGCAAAAAATTGTTCTGGTCTTTACTCATAGATTATATTAAATTACTTTACTAAGACTTAGCTGATACTGGTTCCCCCTAGATTCGGGCTAAGCCCTGAAACAGTTAGTCTAGCGAGTGAACCCAGAGGGAGACCAGTCAGTAGCATCGTCCATCCGATGGAGACCAGGGACCAGCAGGGATCTCAGTGAGTGTGGGCCCCCCTCCCCAGTGCTCTCTGCAGACTGAGGACGTGGTCCACTGTGTCAGCAGGGAAACTGCTCTCTGACCATTTCGACCTCATCTGCCTTTGACTTCTGACGTGGAAACCAGAGTATCTCTGGTTAAGTCACAGCTTGAGCACCATGCTGGGCTCCGGGTCCCACGGTCACCGGCCCTGTGACAGTGCACAGGCAGCGTGGGCTCCCGCTCTGCCACTGCCTGCTCCTCAGAACCACGTGTGCTCACACCAAAGCTACAGTGAGATGGAAGAGCCCATGTGCAAAATTCCTGACTCCACGGAGCGAGGGACAGGTACAGCAGACACTGCTACGGGGTCGGGAAAGGAACGGTGCTTTGCACTGAGGGTTGTAGAACAAGCACCTCTGGTCACCAGGACAATGTGGGAGGTAGACCTACTTTGCATTAGAGACCAACAGCAAATCTCTGAAGAGGAAGAAGTGCCGCCTCTTCCTCCTCCAGCCCTTCCCAATGACCACCGGGCTGTGCAGCAGCAGGGTGCGCATGGGTGGTGAGGGGCTCTGGAAGCTGAAGTGCAGGCTGCTGCCGTCGATCTCCTGTGGTGCAGGGCCCTGCTGGCAGCAGTCGGGGCCACAGCAGTGGGCCTTGGGTGGCAGGAGGCCCTGCAGGCAGCAGTCAGGGCCGCTGCTGGGGAACTCAGTTGGTTGGAGGCCCTGAAGGCTGCAGTTGAGGCTGCAGCTGGAGACCTCCGGTGGTGGGAGGTCCTTCAGGCCACCATGGAGGCTGCGGACATGATCATCAGGTGGTGGGAGGCCCTGAAGGCGGCAGTCGATGCCACAGCTGGGGACCTTGGGTGGTTGGAGGTCCAAATGGCCACAGTCGAGGCTGCAGCTGTGGACCTTGGATGCTGTGAGGTCCTGAAGGCCACAGACAAGGTCACAGCTAGGGACCTCGGGTGGTTGGAGGCCCTGCGGGCTGCAGTCATGACTGTAGCTGGGGACCTCAGTTTGTGGGAGGAGCTGCAGGTTGCAGTCAAGGCTGCAGCTATGGTCATCAGGTGGTGGGAGGCCCGGCAGGCCGCAGTCAAGGCTGCAGTTTTGGACCTCAGGTGGTGGGAGGCCCTGCAGGCCACAGTCGAAGCTGCGGCTAGGGACCTTAGTTGATGGGAGGACCTGCAGGCTGCAATCGAGGCTGTAGCTGGGGACCTTAGTTGATGGGAGGACTTGCAGGCTGCAGTCAAGGCTTCGGCTGAGGACCTTGGGTGGTGGGAGGCCCTGCAGGCTGCAGTCGAGGCTGCAGTTGTCTCCCTTGGGTGGATTGGGGCTCTGGAGTCTGCAGTCCAGGCTGCAGCTGTCGATCTCTAGTGGTAAAGAGCTGTGGAGGCTGCTGTCCAGCTTTGAAGAAGGGTTTCTCCTGCAACACAGCAAATGCCACAGAACGTGCTATCGCTGGCCCATGGTACTCTAGGGTTTTATATCAAAGGTCAAGATTTGCAGAAAACTAAAAATGAGTCTCTGTCCCCCACCCAGAGCTTCAGAGCGCCTGTGCATGAGTCACCAAGTTACAGATAGCTGTTGAGAGACAGGAGGAGGCCAGGGTTTCCGGGACCTGCCCTGGCACCTCCCACTGTGAGAGGCTAGAAAGGAGAAATCTGCACAAGGAGGTGAGTCACAGCTGCTGGGAGGGGAGGCCCACGGGGCTAAAGGTACAGAGCGTTACAGGAAAACAAAACCCAAACAAAACACGGCCGTCTGCGGCCTTACATAGGTGAAATGAAATAACACGGAGATGGGGGAAGAAGTGATGGCCGTTTGGGTTCATGTTTTGGTATAAATGTAGACGCCTGAGGATTCTGGGAACTTGACCTGAATCTTCACTAGATCAATAATCACATCTGGAGGGAAATGCTCCAAGAGCAGCATGTGATACTGGAGCATCGCAGAGTTCCTACGCCCAAGACAGTGCTTCCTTACCGGCTGAGCCGTGAGGAAGCTCTGGCAGGACTGGTGGGCAGGACAGGTAGGGCAGCCCTACTGAACAGAACGTACCGTGTCTGATGATGGCAGAGTGTTTTCCTGGCTGTAGAGAGATTTTAGCTGTGGAGCCAAGATGACCTGCTCCCTGAGAACTGAGCGCCTGCTCTCTCATTTGCAGCAGCAGTGAATAAAAGAGCTTTCTGCGAAAGCCGTGCTCAAGTGAAGAATTCGCCCATTTGTTTTGGAAGAAACGTAACAGAACACTTCCGGGGACTCTGTGTCTGTTCCCAGGACCAGAAGTAGTATATAGTAGCCCGTAAAAGAGAAGAAACTTTTACCCTGTTCGACAGTACGGACGGACCTGGAGAATATTATGCTAAGTGAAATGAGCCAGTCAGAGAAACACACTCAGATGCGGACTCTAATGAACTGACGTGACCGACCAGGAGAATGGGGACCGTCTCCTCGGTAGAGAACCAGATGGCAGCCTGTCGGGGGGAGGGTGGGGGGTGGAGAGCTTGAGCAAAAAGGAGGAAGGACTCGTGGACATGGACGGCAGCTGAGGGGAGGGGTATAAGGGGACTAAATGGTATGGCAGAACTATAATACAGATTATATGTAAAAAGCAGTATGTTCAAAGACTACCTTTTGCTGGTCAGCCTCGAGTAACCACCAAAACGCTTGAATCGCTTTTTGATGGACTTGAACATACTTTTGTCTCCAGTTCTCGGCCGAGAAGGGAAGTGCGTCTTCAGCCCTTGGCAGAAAACTGTCAAGAACTCCGAGCAGCCCGAGGGTTCCGCCGTCGTCCTGACCACGGCCATTGTGACACCAGAGGTCAAAGGCTCATGCCAGACCCGACCCACGGAGGGACTTGTTTCCCTGATGTTGCCTCTGCCTTTAATGTTTTGAATTCATTGTTCGATTCTGAGGCATCTGTACATGCGCTTGCAGCTGTAAGAGAGAAAACCAGAGATTCCACCCGCCCTTTGCCCACTTTCCCCCAAAGGGGCCAGCCCTCCCCAGCGCAAACCACACCCCAAGCGGGGCATGGACGTCGGCAGAGTCCTTGCCACCCCCACAGGGTCCGGTGTCACCTGCTGCAGCCACACACACGCCCCTCCCACCCTGTCCACCTCTCTCGCCCGTGGCGACCCCTCACCTGTCCTCCCTGTCTGCATTTTGCCCTGTCATGAAGGTGACAGCAATGGGGTCACACAGTCCGGAGCCTTTTTGGGTCGGCTTTTTCCACTGGGCCTCCCTCAGGTGCGTCTGCACTGCTGAGGTGCGAACAGGCCATGAGTCTGCATGGCTGGGCCGTGCTCACAGCCTGGATGTCCCACGGTTTGTGTGAGTGTTCCGCTGCGGGGGCTTCTGGGTGGGCTCCAGTCTGGGGCTGCGGCAGATCAGAGGGCCGCACACAGTCGTGCTCAGGGTTTTGTGTCAGCGAGAGTCCTCCTTTCTCTGGGCGAAATGTCCCGGCGTGGGTATGCCAGGCCGTGCGCTAGCTGTAGGTTTTAGTTTTTAAAGAACCCGTCCCACTGTTTCCCAGGGGGCCGTGCCATTTGACGGTCTCCCAGCAGTGCGCAAGGGACTCTGTTTCCCACGTCCGCAGCCGCATTTGGTGTCATTCTCATTGCAGCAGCCATCCTCGGGGCTGCGTGGTGAGACCCCGCTGTGCATTTAGCTGGCATTCCCCCGCGGCTGGTGATACCGACATGTCCCCGGGGCTGCTTGGCTGCGTGCCCGAGAGGCCTGGCTTCAAGGCAGAATTCCTTCCCAGCAGAAAACGTACAGTTGTACGGAGGAGGGGCTGCACACCTCGGGGAGGGATTTTCACCCAGCAGCCAGGACACACAGGAAGGAGTCAGGTCCAGCTGCCTCAGGGGGTCCCACAGCCTCTTCTCACAGGGACACTGCTCTGTGACAGCCAGGGAGGACTGAGACTCAATCCCGCTGACACAGCCTGTCATTGCCCTGATAGGCTCTGTGAGCAGTTCCTTGAACACACATCTTTTATTTTCTATTAGACTCTAAGCCCATCAAACAAAAAGTCTGTATCTGATTGATCTCTTAATTCTCACAGTATTGGCACGTTGGAAGAATTTTAAATTTTTCACTGAATGACACAGACGCAACTCTCACAAAACCTGGATTCGGTTGGCTGAGTGTCTCAGCTTTGAGGTAGAACAGGCAGAAATTAGCCCTTGATCTTGCAGAGTCTCAACGCCCAGCCCGCCTTTGGGAGGCTGCTTGGGATTCAGTGGGGTTCCGGGTCCATCAGAGACACTAAGGAAGGAAAGAAATTCCTTTCCTGCCAAATGAAAAATGTCAAAAAAACCCCAGCAGGGTATAAATGAATTGAATTTTCATGCTTCTAGGAAAAGGGGACAGAGAACTGAAATAGAAACTAAAAACGTGCCAGCTGGCTTTCCTGAGTAAGTGCTCAAGTGTGTCCACTCTCAGTTCAGGGCCACTGCCCTGTGGCACTGACTGCACCCTGGACATGAAGGCCCGTCTCCCAAGCCATGTCCTCTCCCTTCCTGCCGCTCTGGACGTGGGTCTGGACTGGGAAGCAGACTCTGTCCTCACCTGCCGGGCCGTCTCTGAGTTCAGGGGCCCCTGGTCTTTCCTGTGCTAACTGTTCTATCCGTCTGCTCACTGGCAGCATCACCAGATGCTGCTGAAAGGAAAATACAGACAGTGAGGCCATTAGTGAAATAGCTTCGCGACCCTGCTTTCTTTCTCCCACCGCTTTCCCTCCCTCCTTCCTTCCTGTCTTTCTTCCTCATCTGCTTCCCTCCTTCCCTCGCTGTGAGGAAAACAGAGAATTCTCTAGTTGTGCTGGCCCTGATTTTCGGCAAGGCAGTAGTAACACACTTTTCCATAACGTCCTGGGTAAGGAGGAGGGACAGATGGCGGTGTCATCGTGGGAAATGGTAAGCAGTTGATTAGTTGGAATCAAAGGTGGGAAATTTAATGAGTCGTTAGCAGGGAACTCTCAGACCTCTGTTCTCCTTCACAGCAATGCGTGACATTTTCCGTTAATAACTTTATTTCAGTTAATAAAGCATGCCAATCAAATTGGCACAGTCCATGAAGCTGTGAGAAGTCACATTTACGTTTGGATTTTCTTTTAAAGAGTTCCAGCAGGCTGGACAGGCGCTGAGACCCGTCTGCAGGCCCGGTGTGGCCAGTGACCACGGCAGCCAAGGATGTGGGCAGCTCGCCCTTGGGGCAGAAGGGGGACGCTTCCTTAGAATTACCCATGGGATGCTGTGAGAGGGCACGGATGGGGACATGACAGTTACTGGTCACGGTCACATGGGGAAATCCAGCCTCAGAAGCCACCTGCCCTGATTGTCTGCAGGGACCTGCTTTGGCTGGAGGAGCGGGTGAAACTGAAGATGCATCATGCTCCCTGAAGTGAGCATGAATCGGTGAGAAAACAAGCAGCAGGAGAAGTCGCTGAACTCAGCGGCCAGGCCAGTGGCGTGAGGGTTGAAAAGGCTCCCGGAATGGGAACGAGGACGGTCTTAGAACCTTCTCTAGAACAGCTTATTACAGAAATGAGGTGGACGCCAGACCACGGTAATGACAAATGAACATAGTGTTTATTAGTTAAGATCCTTGCAGGAAGTATGCCTGGTTCAAATATGGGTAACTGGAGGAGAATTTTATGCAGGGAAATTTATAAAGATGAAGTGGGGAGTAGAAAAGCTACAGAGGCTAAAACAATAGCTTAGGACCTAAACGCAGGGCTCCGTCACCACTCTAAACCTCCCGTCTTGGTTGTTTCCAGAACCAAGAGAAAAGAGAGAGAGGTGAGCATTTTGTCACGACGCTCAGCCAGAGAGCAGCAACCCTGAAGGTTGATGGACTTCTTTGTCTCTCTTCCCTTCTGTCATGTCCGTGTGAGGTCCATGTGGGCAACACTCACCTGGACGCGGGAGTGAGGGGGGGATTCGCTCCGTAGCCATAGGACAGATGGTAACGTCCGTCCCAGATTTAGGAGAATCATCATCTTCTCCTTTCCGTACTGTCTGCCTCGTTACATTAGACTGTATAATTAAATGACAAGCGGTGTATAGTTTTTGAGTGGGGTGTTCAATGAAATTCTCTTGGGCGTCCTACATATTTTCACAGCCACATTCACTCTTCAGTCTTCTGACAGAAGCTCACCGTACCGCGTGAGCATGTGGCAGGTGTGGGTTTTCACTGTCATTGTCACTATACAAGTTTGTCCTTTGGCCCAAAACGCTGGAAGTCATCAGCTGGAAGATGAGTCTTTATATGTTCTTAGTCTCCCAAAAAACATGTTTACCGGGCTGAGAGCATGTCTTCTTTCCTGTGATCGATTGCTCCCAGGTTCGTGTCAGTTAATGAGACCTGAGCCAGCATCCCCAGTATCCCTAGAATTCCCCCGGGGAGCAGACACCAAGGCCTGGCTCGGACATGAGGTGCCCGCACCCCTGGCACTGCCCACAGGCCGCACTTCCGACCGGTGAAGGGAGGATTTGGAAGGCAGTTGAAAGCTTCACTTTCTGACAGAATCTGCCTATGGCTCCTGAATTTAAATGATAGCTTTTCAATTCCTCTTCCAAAAAGCTGAGAAAGTTCTTTGTAGTTGCCACACAAGAAACTGTAAAGATTAATGAAGTTTGCAAGTTGCAGGCTGAGAGTCTGAACAGAGAGAATGACAGCTGTCATTAGTACTCATGTGACACACAGCCATCGATGTGACCCCAGCCTAGCCAAGCCCAGCTTTGATTTCAGCTCCTCTAACACCATCAGGGGTACCTGCTGGGTCTCCAGCAAATGGAAGCTCTAGGAGAGGGGGTTGTCTTTAGGCCAAGGAAGAAACACGGCTGTTTCAACCTACAGTTCCGTGCCTGAACCACCAACGAGGGAAATCTTACAGCGCACCGTGGAGAACCAGCGTGGAGGACAGTTGTCTGACCCAAAGTGGCTGTCCTGTGAATTACAAATGAGCTAAACAATCCCTTCTTTCAACCTCAGGTTCAGACTACCTCTGGAGATATTATTTTAAGGCAAAGAATAAATTTACAAAGTTGTAAAGGCCAGGGTGAAGGGAAAGAAAGGGAAGGGGTGGGAGAGCCTGATGAGAAATGAGACATTCCTAGGTTTTCAGCCATTGAAGATCACGCACGAATTCCAAAGCCGTTTCCTGGGTTAGTAGCAGAGCACTTCCCTCAGGCAGGGAGTGCAAGAGGCCATCAAATCTAAGTAATCGAGATAAATAATACTTCCGTGCAAGCGAAAAGATGAAAATTAATGCCGAAACATGCACGATGAACAAAAGATCAAAATCCTAAACACATGAAACGACCCTGAGAGACTCACGAAGGAAGACGCACGGTGCAGACGCATTTCTGGCAGATTTCATTCCGTCCACAGAATTCTAACCAAAGGAACATGAAAGGATGTGACCCACTAAGTATCCTCAGCTGCTTATACACAACACTCATTTTTATTTTGAACAATATCATCAAAGTGGGGTCCTGTGAAGACATTTCAGTAATGTGAAGTTAAAAAAAAATATTTCCTATCGTCATGGAGACATGAGAAGGTGTCCAACATGGCAATACTGTAGGTTAAAGACAAGTAATCTTTTTTTTTTTAAAGATTTTATTTATTTTTAGAGAGAGGGGAAGGGAGGGAGACAGAGAGGGAGAGAAACAGCAATGTATGGTTGCCTCTCACATGGCCCTCACGGGGACCTGGCCTGCAACCCAGGCAGGTGCCCTGACGGGGAATTGAACCGGGACCCTCTGGTTCCCAGCCCGCGCTCAATCCACTGAGCTACACGAGCCAGGGCAAAGACAAGTAATCTTGAAATTACTAATATGTTTGTTTCCATTAAAGCCAAAAAAGTAACATTACATTAAATTCCTGTTTTGGTACAAATAAAATACATTCAAAATAAAGTTGCGGTTTAATACATGCTGTTTCAAGAGTCTGAATGTTAAAAATTAAAAATTAAAAAATTTTACATTGATGTTAAAATGACATTGCAATGTTCAAATAGTTTTAGTTTTATATTTATATCTCATAGTAAAATATTTTCAGATTTTAAAAGGTTTAAGGAAATTTTTTTTAAAGATTTTATTTATTGATTTGTTTAGAGAGATGGGAAAGGAGGGAGAAAGATTGGGTGAGATACACATCAATCCGTTGCCTCTTGCTCGCCCCCAACCCAGGCCCTGGCCGCGACCCAGGCATGCGCCCTGACCCGTAACAAGCCAGGCGCCCAATCCACAGGGCCCCACCAGCCAAAGCAGGAAATGCTGTTCTAATGTTCCCGCTTTTGAGTTTTTCTGTACTTTACTACACTGGTGTAACACTGTAATATTGAAAAAAAATCACCCTAACAGTCGACAAAACCTGTACAGGGGCCTCTTCCTGAGCTCAGGGCCCCCTGACGGCAGCACCCCAGCTCACTTCCACAGCCGTCCCCATACGGTCCAGTTGGCACCCCATCCTTTCTGTGCTCCACTCTGAATCTGCTGGCATCTCGTGCAGGAACTATTCTGAATCTGTAAAAACGACCAAACACGCTGGAATTCCCAGCTTCAAAGTCCCCAGTAAACAGATTCTTTGTAAAAATGGCTTCGCTAGAGTTTTTGTGCGGAAGTAAAGCAGAAAACTCGGGGAAAGTGTAGAAAAGGCGAGGTTCTGTGCTTGGTACTTAAGGCAAATGCCCCTGGCAAGGCCCAGGCAGAGCTCGGTGTTCAGCAGGCAGGGCCACCAGAGGAAGGTGTTTTGTTCACTACTAAAGCGGCTCGAAATTGCTCAGTGTGGCCACGATGCCACGGTGCTTCTGCCCTGGGGCCCAACGCTCTGAAAACTAAGGCTTAACTCTGCATTTCCCAAACCGGACCATCAGAAAAGGCCACCTGTGCGTCCTCTTGTGGCCATCCTGAGAATCGTGCCGTCAGGGAAAAAGCGAAGAAAACTTGGCGATAATTGTGTCCGCGACGCCCCCTCGTGGCCGTCCCCTGAATTACCAGAATTCTCAATGGTCCAGTTGATATTCCTGGCTAGGGGCGGGAGTGATGCTCTGCTCCCTCACTGCCTGCTCTTTTGGCGGGGACGTACTTTGGATCCAAAGCTGGGACAACCGGAGAATCTTTAATCGTTGGAGACAGTTGAACACTATCTCTCCTCAATCACGCCTATGCAACAAGAACGACTGCAAATTTCCTTGGAAAAGAGGGACTATCACTCAAATGCAGAAGACACAACACACCTGTTTCCACCACCTAATGCTCCAGCAGATCTTCAAACTCTTCGCAACAGAACACAGCCTTGCTGCACAAACCATACCCTCCCTTGTCAACTGCTCTGCAGCCTGGCCATAGCCTCAAACACCTGGATCAGACGGAAGAAGAAAATCTGGCTTGTCCCTGCTTGGGAATTCTTGTTTGGAAGCATGTCCAAAGGACCCAAAACTATCTGAAAGAACAGAAATACAGCCACTGGGACTGGGAGACTTCCCCTCATGTAACAATCATTAAAGAAAAGTCAACAAATGGCCCTGGCTGGTGTAGATCAGTGGACTGAGCGTGGGCTGGGAACCAGACATCCCGGTTCGATTCCCGGTCAGGGCACATGCCTGGGTTGTGGGCCGGGTCCCCTGTGAGAGCCATGTGAGAGGCAACCATACATTGCTGTTTCTCTCCCTCTCTGTCTCCATCCCTTCTCCTATCTCTAAAAATAAATAAATAAAATCTAAAAAAAAAAAAAAGGAAAAGTCAACAAATGAACAAGAAAGTTACATTTGTAACTCAATGTTGTCTCACATTTCTGCACCAGCTGAGAAACACAGGAAACAAAAATCATGGGGTTATCTTAAAAACATATAGTAAGTCTTGAATTTACAAAATTATGATTAGAGCGAAGAACATGATCCACTTTCTTAAGTAAATAATTTAATGACATAATTTTCTTTATCTTTTTATGTTTTTTGGCACAGTTCAGGGGGAAGCACACATTTGAAAGGTGATAGGCAATCAAAGGAAGATACATTGTAGTTCAGAACTGCAAGCTTTTCTCCTTCCACTAAACTGGTGCACCCAGAAGTAGTAGTAGAAGAGAAAAAGATAAAGGACAAAATGTATTAAAACATTACCCACAATTTCTAGGAAGGCATATTAAAACATTGGTGAGGTTCTCTAAGGCCAAGATTCAAGAAATCCTCCTAACTGGTCTCTCTCCCTGCTGAGACATTCACACAGCTCACACACAGGGAACGGAATTGAGCTGATTCCTCTTACCTCAGCACCTATATCTTCACTGTAACAGCGGCATTCGCTCAGGGCCCCGATACCTACATCAGGACACATAGAAACAGACCCACCTGCAATGGTTTTGAGAAATAATGAGCTTCCACTCAACTTTTGCTCTATCCCTTTGGCTTTGTGCTCTGAGTAGAAACCTTGAAGCTGAACCCACCACAGAACCAGGCACCTGTGCAAGTGGGCAGCACGGTGTGGAGGGAGGTGGCGAAGGGGCTGTACAAGGGGGTAAATGCAATCGGTAAAGCAGGACTGGGGAGAGGACGGGAGGGAGAGTACCGGGTGTCGGGATCAGGCAATAAATAGCATGTATCTTTCCCACGTCACGCTAGATGGCCCCTCTCGGATATTTCTACCCCCTGCTCTTGCTGCCTGAATATAAAAGCCTGTTATAACTCAGACCTAAGTGCTGAATGTATTCCATATTTTCCAGGACTCTTCTTAATTCTATGGATTCTCAGCTTTTGAGAGGCATTTTCTGGCTAGTGGTGGAACTTCTTTGAGGCATAGTAGACAAGTAATATTCTGAGATAGATTTATACAGAAAAAAAAATAAGGATTTAAGTTTCCAGAATAAATGAACAAAGAAGTTTTCTTTGATAAGAATTTCATAAATAAAGAAAAAAGCAAATTTGGTAACAGAAAAACTGATTTCCTGGGACTGATTTCCCAGGAAATGAATTTTGTAACATTTTCTTGCTTAATACTCTGACAAAAGATTTGCTGAATTGAATTCAATAAACACTGTGGCTGAAGCAGAAAGAAGAGCTGTTTCCCACGCCCTCGGCCCTACGTGCTGGGGTGGTCCAGCACGTTCCCCAGTGAGACCTGTGCCAAGGAGACCCCAGGTCTCTATCCTCAGTTCTGAGTCTTTCCTGCAAAGTTGTCACTAAAGACAAGGATCTCGTGAATTCCACTCTGACACCTTCCCAGGCACAGTCACTGTGTTTCTTCTCCTTCAGGTAGAGACGGACACCCTCAAAGTACCTCCTGGGGCGGGGTAGTTCTTGCCTCTCCCATCTCTACCCGGGACAGGGGTCCAGTGTCCCGGCTATTGACAGTCCCCTGTGCAGCTGGCTCAGGACGGTCGTACCCAGGAGGCGGAGGCGCACCCTGTGAGCACAGGTCAGGAATCTGCTGCAGTGTCCTATGCAGGACAGAGGTGGCCTGGGCCTGCTGAACCTGCCTGCCATCCACGGGCACCCTGGGGGACCTTAAGTCCTTTCTGTCCTTCAGACAGAAAGACAGGGATCTTCTCGTCCTTGGGCTCAGAAGCAGCAAATTCTCCCTGCTGAGCAGATGTGGTTGTGTGAGGCAGGTCTCAGTGTGACCAGACAGGGGCCTGGCCCTGAGGGCCAGATGTAAAGGGGCTTGGGGACAGGTTCAGGGGTCACCCTGGGACAAGCTGCCAGGTGCCCATCGCCTCCGAGTTGAGGAGACTGTGCCTGTGAAGAATGAAGTGAGGGGAGGGGACAAGAAAGGGAACGAAATGGCACCAGCTGCCCTCAGAGGGAGAGCCCAGGCTCTGGGTCCTCTGTCCTGAGGCTTTTCTCACTCTCTCGCAGGCGGGAAATCCAGGGGATGTCTCCGGGGCAGGGGTGGTTCAGGAGAATATTCGTCGGTTTTCCAGGTGCGCTCTTTCAGAGTCACGGTCTCCACTGGCGGGTCAGTGACAGGGCAGGGGTCTTCAGTCAGTGCAGTTGGTTCGGGTGTTGCCCACCTGGTGTTGCTGCTTTTCTGGGCTTGGCACTAGAACACTGACATTGTCTCCAGAGAGGAAAGGCAGGGGAGTGGAGGTTCCCCTGGGGGTGAGGTTCCTATTTCCCAGTTTGGCCCCTGCCTGGCACTGGGGCCTCCACCCTGGTGACCATCTGCATCTGGATGTAAATTGTTTGGCCATTGTGCTCAGCTATCTGTTTCAGTTTTCCTATTCCACCTGCCATGGAATTGTGCTGGTTTCTCGCTATCCTGTTTAAACAGCCTAGACATCCCCAGGGGCCACGGCTGGTCCCCACCAGGGCCGTGAGGAAAGAGAGTGGGAGGGCCGTAGGCCTGGCGGGGCGGGCGTCTGGTCAACAACCTCCGACCCTCGGTTCTCTGATGGCCATCTTTCTAAGCATGACCATTATATTGGGAACACAGTAATTTTCATTTTCTAAACATTTCTTTATACTTTTACTCCTTTTTGCTTTCATTTGTGAGTTCTCCATGTGTTTTGAGAAGTTATCAACAATGTACACTATTAATTTTGCCATTTTAATTTCCCTACTAGCCTCGAGACGTGTCAGTCCAAATGGATACGTATCAAAGGAGAAACGTCTTTGTCCCAAAATCAGAAGTGTAAGTAGGTGTGTAAATACGCACATACACATACAACTGTCTTACATAAATATTGCTTTCCTCTATTAGAAGCAAAACTAGGCCTTGAATCCAGGCAACTATGTGCCCTCCTTTTCGCCCGGTGGGTGTATCCTGTTAGGTACTTACCGGAGCACATGTGGTAAATAAACTCTTCAGAACCAAGGATTGAGTTTTGTTTACAGTTTCATTCACAGCAGAGCCTGAGATTTTATAGTGAATGAGCTTCCGGGATGTTTCTCTTCCTCCTAGACTCGTCCATGCAGGTCCGCGTGGCCATACTTCACTGGGGCCACGAGGTCAGGACTTAACAAAATAGACAGTTGGAACATTTTATGTTTTAAAATCCCATGAAGTTTAAAATACGCTTTGATTGCTAGATTAAATTCCCTTGTCTTCTCTTTATTGGTACATGCTATTGTTCTTGATTTGTTCTGCTGATTTTTACCTTAGATATGTGGGAGACAGATTTCCTGATTCAGTTTTAGTTTTCAACCTCGTGAAGTAATTGTCCCTATTATACTCAGTGCAATTTGGTTACCTGTGCATCCCCAAAAGCTGTGATTTTCATGAAATCAATGCTGTCTATAGTGCAGATCACAAGTCAACTTGATCAGGAAGAATGCAAATAATTGGGATTCATCCCAGGGATGCAAGGATGGTACAATATTCACAAATCAATAAAAGCAATAGATCACATAAACAAAAGCAAAGACAAAAATCACATGATGATATCAATAGATGCAGAAAAAGTATTCAATAAGGTACAGCACCCATTTATGATAAAAACACTCAGCAAAGTGGGAATAGAGGGAGCATTCCTCAACATAATAAAGGCCATATATGAGAGACCCACAGCCAACATTATACTCAATGGGCAAAAACTAAAATATTTCCCACTAAGATCAGGAACAAGACAAGGTTGTCCACTGTCACCACTTCTATTCAACATAGTATTGGAAGCTTTAGCCAAAGCAATCAGACAAGAAAAGGAAAGAAAAGGCATCCAAATTGGAAAGGAGGAAACAAAACTGTCATTGTTTGCAGATGACATGAGGGTACACAGAAAATCCTATGGACTCTGCCAAAAAACTACTCGACCTAATAAATGAATTTGGCAAAACAGCAGGATACAGAGTCAATATCCAGAAATCAAAGGCATTTTTGTATACCAACAATGAAACATCAGAAGCAGAAATCAGGAAAAAAATCCAATTTGATATAGCAACAAAAATGTAAAATACCTAGGAATAAACCTAACCAAGGAGGTAAAAGACCTGTACTCAGAAAACTACACAACACTGAAGAAAGAAATCATGGAAGACACAAACAAATGGAAACATATATCGTGCTCATGGATTGGAAGAATCAGCATCATCAAAATGTCCATAGTACCCAAAGCAATTTATAGATTTAATGCAATCCCTATCAAAGTACCAATGGCATATTTCACGGATATAGAACGAACACTTCAAAAATGTGTACAGAACCATAAATGACCCCGAATATCTGCTGCAATTCTGAGAAAGAAGAGCAAAGTAGGAGGGATCACAATACCTGATATCAAACAGTATTGCAAGGCCATTGTAATAAAAAAAGCCTGGTACTGGCATAAAAACAGACAGATAGAACAATGGAACAGAAAAGAGAGCCCAGAAATAAACCCAAGTCTCTATGGCCAATTAATTTTCGACAAAGGGAGCAGAAGCATAAAATGGAGTAAAAATAGCCTCTTCAACAAATGGTGCTGGGAAATCTGGACAGCTACATGCAAAAATGAAACTTGAGTGCCAACTTACACCATACACAAAAATAAATTCAAGGTGGATAAAAGACTTAAATATAAGTGGTGACCCCATAAAAGTCCTAGAGGAAAACATCAGTAGGAAAATCTCAGACATTCCATGCAGCAACATCTTCACTGATATGTCCCCCAGAGCAAGGGACATAAAGGAAAGAATAAACAAATGGGACCTCATCAAAATAAAAAGCTTCTGCATGGCTAAAGAAAACAGTATTAAAATAAAAAGAGAACCAACCATATGGGAAAACATATTTGCCAATGATACCTCAGACAAGGGTTTAATCTCCAAAATATATAATGAACTCAAATGACTCCACTCCAGGAAGACAAAAAACCCAATTAAAAAATGGGCAAAAGACTTGAACAGACACTCCTCCAAGGAGGACATCCAGACGGCCCAGAGACATATGAAAAGATGCTCAGCATCACTAGCCATCAGAGAGATGAAAATTAAAACCACAATGAGATACCACCTCACACCAGTCAGAATGGCCATCATAAACAAAGCAACAGATAAGTGTTGGAGGGGATGTGGAGAAAAGGGAACCCTAGTGCACTGTTGTTGGGAGTGCAGACTTGGTGAAGCCACTCTGGAAAACAGTATGGAATTTCCTCAGAAAACTAAAAATAGAACTGCCTTTTGACCCAGCAATTCCACTGCTGGGATTATACCCTAAGAGCCCTGAAACACAAATCCAAAAGAACCTATGTACCCCAATGTTCATAGCAGCACAATTTACAATAGCCAAGTGCTGGAAGCAACCTAAGTGCCCATCAGCAAACGAGTGGATCAAGAAACTATGGTCCATTTACACAATACAATTCTACGCAGCAGAGAGAAAGAAGCTTATACCCTTTGCAACAGCATGGATGGAACTGGAGAGCATTATGCTAAGTGAAGTAGGCTAGGCGGTGAGGGACAAATACCATATGATCTCACCTTTAACTGGAACATAAGCAACAAAAGAAAAAAGCAAGCAAAACATAACCAGAGACACTGAAATTAAGAGCGGTCTAACAATAGCCAGAGGGGAGAGAGGGGAGGGGACAGTGGGGAGAAGGGTTTTCAGGAACCACTATAAAGGACACATAGACAAAACCAAGGGGGAGGGCGGAAGCAAGGGAGGTAAGTGGGTTTGGATGGGGTAGGGTAGGGGGAGGTGAGAAAATGCAGACAACTGTAACTGAAGAACAATAAAGTAATTAAAAAAAACAAAAAAGACAAAAAAAACAAAAAAGAAAAAAAGAATGCAAATAATGTTAAAGCAAAATACATTTTTCACCAAGTAATTTGCTATTAAAAATTATTCATGCCATTTTCGTGGAGTTTAAGACCAAAAGACAATGTGCTTTACATTTACAGGGTAGAAAGTTTGAACCTGGAGTCCTGGTCCTGAAGATGGCAAATATAAATGACAAATGAACTAAACACGCCATTCATTTGAATAGACTGAGCCACTGATTGAAGTGGTATTTGATTGATGGAGGGAAAATGATAAAGCAGAGTTATTTTAAGAACTTTAGCCCTCGCTGGTGATTGATCATTGGCCTGCAAACCGAAGGGTCACTGGTTCCGTTCCCAGCCAGGGCAGCACATGCTTGGGTTGCGGGCCAGGTCCCCAGTTGGGGGTATGTGAGAGGCAGCCAATCTACGCTTCTCTCGCACATTTGATGTTTCCCTCTTCTCCCTTCCTTCCTCTCTCTCTAAAAACAAATTTAAAAAGAACTTAACATATGCTTAGACATGCATATATTAAAATTTAGAGTAAAAAGAATCTCAGTTTACCAGCTTTGGGTTACTGCTTCAGGGTGAGGGAGGGGAGGATATACTAGACCGTGGGTTTGATATGCACCTGGTTAATAATTAGGTTCTTTCTTCCACAGCAAGGGACATATTAGAGCAATATTTCAGTACCCAGTAGACTATAATTTTATATCTACATAACAAGAATAAAGTTAATACCTCAGTCAAAAAGCCAGTAAATCTGTGCTGGATGAATGTGAAGTTTTGCTGCGTGTCCAGGTTATAGAATTGTATTTCACGTTTATAAATACTTTTTCATATAATGCATTCATTTCCCTTTGATTTAATCATGCGTATTTTAACATAACCTACTTTAAGTGTAAACTTTACTCCTAAATAGCATCAGGTTCATTCTATCAGTTCGAATAAACCCAGGCAGCCATCAACCCCATCTGAATAACTGTGTGTGAACGAGGCTGCAGTGTTGTCTGACCCAGGGCGCAAGTCAGTTCCATTTGTGAAGGCTTTTGATGCATGAACATAAAAATATTTTATTTTAGATGCTTCCATTTTTAAGGTGTTAAAAAAAATATTGAATAGAAGAGGTTTCCAGCTTCCTGCTGGGCTGTGATGTGCGGGGTAGACAAGCGGAAGTGAGTAGTGGTGGCTTCATAACTAAAACCTTCGTGGAAGTATAAACTAACTCCAATGAACTCATCATTCGCTGCATCCTTTGGTGTGAAATTATGTGCTGTTATTTTCAAAAGCTATTCTGCTTTTATTGAAATGCAACAGTTCCTGATGCCTATTATATTTCTTATGAAGGCCAGTTCACTTGTTCCTCACGAAAACAAAGCCACAGAGGATCTTCTCTCTTCCTCTGTGTATGTTTGAAGCTGTGTGCATATTTTTGGTTAGTCTGCTTTGAAGCAGCTTTGAGAAGTCTCACCCAGTTTTCAGCAGTTGGTTGGTTTTATAAAGCACCTCAGAAAGCAAACACAACACCCCAGGTCTGCTAGAAGTAGTTCTTTGAAGTTCCATTTTCTTGAAGGGTATTGCTTTGCTCATTCAGTGAAGACTCTTTGGTGTAAAAATAGAGTTTCAAACAGTTCTGCAGAAACTGCACTCTGGTCTCTAGGCTTTGTTGCCCTTAAGTTAATTGAACTTGTCACCCGGCTTTCACGCTTTATGACTGAGGTGATCTTAGAACAGAAATGGGAGGTAAGCTTTCCTGTGCTTCGGGTAGGAGACAAACTTGCTTTTGTAAAATCTGTGGCTGAGGAGAGCAGACAGGGCCTGGCTGAAGAAGACACACGTCACCACCAGCCACCAAGTCAAGTTGTGGAAGCCAAAGGTGACAGCCATGGAAACGTAGATCATCAGCTCTGCTAAGTAGTTAGGGGAGGAAACATATTCGAACCAGTCTCCAAAAGGGATTCGGTGGTTGCAGTGAATGACTGCTCCTGAAATGGAAAAAGAAAACTTCCTGAACACATGACGCTGCAGAAAGAAAGTCTGACCATCACTCCCTGACTCATTTATGAGGAAACAGTATGACAGAACTGTGTGCAAACCACCGACCTGTCCCACTTCCACTGTCCACTACGCATGAAAAACCACAGGCTTAGCTTATACTACCAGCTGTAAACAAGCACTAAAGGAAAGCCCATCATGCCACCCATCCTCCAAGACATAAATTAAGAGCTCAGACTCCAAAAAGCCCAGAAAGACCTCCTCTTTTCTTCCACCTCCCAGTCATCCTATCAGCAATTTGTGCAAAGCCCAGGGGAAGAAAGGCCTCCTGGGCCAATGGGGTGGACTTTCCCGCCCAACCTCCCCCCCTCCCACCTCCCACCAGGGGCCCAAGTCAGGGGTGAGTGCGCTGGGCGTCCTCTCCCGTAGCTCCCGGCCCAGCAGCCAGGCTGCAGGTCTCTCCTTGTGGCTGGGCGTGAGAGCCGAGTGCCTGCCGTTGGTGTCACGGCAGGACAGGCATTTAGAAAGGTTCTTTGACAGAGTATTAGTTGATAGGAGTGGTGTGGAAGTTATAGCAAAGGAGGTATTATACTTCCAGAAAAATTTCAAGGAAATGTATTGTAAGCAATGCTTTTGTTTAGATCCTTTGGTTCGGACTCCAGCGGAATGGGTGGAGATTTAACCAGTCACTGTGAAAGTTGGAGATAAAAGTTTTTCTTCCAGAATGTGGAGGCACCAATGTAGTTCTAGACAACAAGGATTATTTCTTTTTCTAGTCTTTTTTTTTAATGCTCACCCGAGGACATGCTTTTATTGCTTTTAGAGAGGGAGGAAGGGAGACAGGGAGGGAAACATCAGTGTGAGTGACAAACATCAATCGGTTGCCTCAGGCTCGCACCCTGCAGCCTAGGCATGTGTCCTGAACAGGAACTGAACCCGCAGCCCTTTGGTGTACAGGACGGCACTCCAACCAACTGAGCTGCCCGGCCAGGGCAGGACTGTTTCTTATTTAGAGATGACGACATGATTCATGGAAAGTATGTAGACTGAAATAAATCACTACAGAAAAGGCATCACGTGGAGTTGCCCATTCCACTGAAATTCTGAAACCTTTCACCATGTAAATAATTTCCATATCTCTTTTACAGTATAGTAATGATATCCAAACTAATGACATCCAGTGTCTCATAAAATTTAGTTTCACTTGACTGATGTAAACATAAAAAAAAAGAGCTCAGACTCCAGAGTGAGACTGCACAAGTTCGTATCTTGGCTCTATACTTACTAGCTATGTAATTTGCTTAACCTCTCTGTGCCTCAGTTTCCTCATCTGTAAAATGAGGATAAGACTGTACCCACCTCAAGTGAGTACTGTGAAGCTTATATGTAAAGCACTCAGAATAGGGCTTGGCACAAAATAAGCACTCGATAAATACTATTCCATTTTTAACATTTCAAAAAGCCTAGTAAAAACTGTACCTGTGGTAAGTCAACACAAGCTAACTAAAAAGTCAAAGTTTTTGCTTGGGCTGTAATTTCACCAACTCAGCATAGTAATTCTAGTGCTCACATATCGGCTGGACACACATATGCAAAGCAGGCCCCCAAATGTGGGCACAGAATAGAATCATCAATACCAGGACTAGTGGGGCCAGAGAGATCTTTAAAGGAGTACAATCTCTCATTTCACAGACGGGCAGATCAAGACCCAGAGAGGTGTCTTACCAAAAATGAATATTTG
Organism: Micronycteris hirsuta; assembly: GCA_004026765.1. NCBI lineage: Eukaryota > Metazoa > Chordata > Mammalia > Chiroptera > Phyllostomidae > Micronycteris > Micronycteris hirsuta. Next base: position 119,987 of record PVJI01003288.1, read on the forward strand.
GTACATTGGTCAACTAATTCGGGCAGGCAGGAAGGAAAAGAACGAAGGGACACGGACAGCTAACTTCTGAGGACTAAAACCCACGCGCAGCGGCTCTGCGAGGTATCTCACCTGCTTTGTTCTTCCTGAGATTGCCGAGAATGACGTGGCACTTATGCTGATGGACAGACGACCAGACGAACAGCATCATCCCGAAGATGTGGAACCACCGAGCTTGCCCCGGGAGGTTTCTCCCGACCACAGAGACTGCAGAAATGAGGACCATCTCATTAGCCAATGCTGCCAAGTTTTGGAGGCTCGGGGAACTAAAAAATGATGCAGTCAGTAGAACACAATTTATTCGCTTATTCTGTTTCTCATGACTATAAAATTACCCTGACAGAATTTCCCAAGTACAGGAAGAAGAACACCAAGGAGATTCACTCCTCAGCCAGGGAAGCTTCAATGACCCCGGGCAGAGAATTCCATAATGATACATTCTCTTGCTCCTTCTTCAAACGCTTTAAGCACAGAGTTCAGCTCTGTCTCCAACCCTCGTGCAGTGAGATGGCTTTGCGCTTTTATCTCTAAGCCTGCTCTAATGCCTTCTTTCTTATTCTACCGTCAGGAACACACTTTCTGAAGCCTCTCCCTGAGCTGCTACCCTAAGCCATCGTCAGGGAGACCCTGAAGGCGGAATGCGGACTTCATGGGCTCCAGCCGAGGGAGAAAACCACTGGAAGTGGAGGCTAAGGGTGGGGCTTCTCAAACAGAGGAGAAATGTGAACTCCAAGATGAAAAACAAAACAGTATCCCTTTCTGGTTAGACAGAACCTAGTCAGATTGATTTAGTTGTAGGAAAAGGCCTCCTCAAGGTATTATCTTCCTTTTCCTTATCCAACTATCTGGAAGAAGGGAAGAACCTAGGTTTTTTAAGAACTGGAATGGGGAAAGCAAATCAAGGACTTCCCCATGATCAGCAGGAAGAGGGCAGGCTAGTCAGGGACTTGGCTCATGAAGCACAGTTGTCCACTGACAACAGGGACCAGCCTAAGCCTCTGGAGCCGAGCGCGGGCCCCCACAGAGTGGGCTCAGGTGAGAGAAGCAAGGACCACGCTCTCGCACATGGGTACCTAGAAGCAGGATTCAGCTGATGACAGCTAACGACTAATGGAGTCCCCCAAAGTCTACCTGTGTTAATTTCCTTTAAAAATTTGCTCTATATAAACAGTCTACTTATAGTCTCCTAATGTTTAGTAGGGTTAGCCATTGAACTAAAAGGTTATCTTTTTTCTAAGTTAAAAGTAAGCAGAATATGAAAAAACATGGTTTTAAATGGAAAGGGCTTTAAGAGCAAGTCCCTACGGGATTAAAAGCTTAAGCAAGGATCTGCGCGCTCACATCACTGCCCAGTTCCGTGCTGTGAACGCGGAGACACTGCCTGTGAGGACAGAGCACCTGTGAGAGGAAGGCGGGATTACCAGGCGGGAAGGGGAAGCACGTGGAAGGCTGGTATTTTCAGAGTCTAGCCTGTGTAGGATTGAGTGATTCATTTACTCATTCGTTACGGGACAAGCGCCGACGGAGCCTGACACTGTTGCAGGCGTGAGGCACAAAGCAGTGAACACATCGGGCAAGATCCCAGTTCTCATGAACTCACGTTCCAGTGGCGGCTGCCCCTGGACTCGATCACACAGACCAACCGCCCAGACGATGCCAGGTGGAGGGGGTGCGCTGAGGGAAAGACGACACCACGGGACAGTGTGACTGAGAGGAAGAGCGACTGAGCGAGACCCTCTAGACACGCGACAAGGAGATGCGAAGATCCGGGTCATTCACAGATATTCTCTCTTTTCGCTTTCACAAGAACCCTCTGAAATCAGTACATATCCCTGATGACAGATGAAGGTTCCGAGGCTCTGACAGGTTAAATAAACCAGACTTCAGGCTCAGGCCCATCTGACCCCGCGCCCCTTTCTATGAGACGCTGCAGCTGACAAATGCCCCAGTGTATTCTCTCTCAATGAATTCCTGAAATGAGTTCTCCCCATATTGTCCTGAAAGACCACAGATGACCTCTTGAAGGACAAACAGGTGAAACAGAAGACAGCTCCAGGGAGTGTCTAGAACGGTATTTTTGTGGGTGCCGCAGCTGCCTTTCCTTCATTAGTTACACAGGAGGGAGGGCAGAAGAAGAGACAAGCAGTGCCAGTGCGAACTAATGGCCTGAGAGCCGGGGAGGCACTGAAGTGCTCAGGCAGTTCCTGTGGGTGGAAAAGCCATGCTGTTCGCCAGGGCTGACAGCCCAGGCCGCGACCCTGGGCCGCACGTGAATGCCGCAGCAGAAAGCTCAGGGAGGAAAAGCTGCCCTAATTAAGTTCAGAGGATTTAAATGGAGAGATGCTAGCTGAGCGGCTGGAGCCAATAAATCATTCGTGAATTGAGACATATCATTGATAAGATGTACTTGAAAATCACTCCTGAAGCCTCAGAAGCCTTGGGTTGTACCACAGCAAGAAAGAGGAGTATGCTGACCCTGAGGTCAGACCTGAGGGGAAAGCTCACCCACTGAGGACTGAGAATACCTAGATTTTGGTCTCAATTTACGGGGATGAATATATGAAGCCCCAGTTAGTAAGAGCTCACCATTCTGACTGACCAGTGCTCTTCTGTCCTCTCCCCTCGGGCAGCCTTCCTTAAGAAAAGCTTTGTGTGCAGGTAACAATCATGAGACCTCAGCGGAGGCGAAATGGCTCCCTACTCCCTCTCCAAATCACAGCCATCCACGAGGAGTCCAGGCCACCGGCTCCTCCCCTGCTTTTCTAGGATTAAACCCTGCACCCCGCCTTCTCCTTCCCTGGCCTCACCCCTTACCTCTCCCTACAAATATCCCAGGACGACCGAGGCTCTGGTGGAGCGACCTCTTTGCTGGCCCTTCCTCCTGTTCTTGGGTGTCCCCTGCTTCCTGTTCAACTCTTCTTTTAGATTTTGTAAGGTTATTTATTTTTTCTCTTAAAAAACTTTATTGAGGAATCATTGGAAATAACTGACAAAAATAATCATGTATGTTAAATGTACAATGTGATGATTTGATGTACATATACATGATAGAATGATTACCAAGATGAACATAATTAACAATCCATATCACATAGTTAACTTTTTTGAGTGTGGGGTGAAAATGCTGAGCTACTCAGGAACTTGCAAGCATATAATACCATGTGATTAAGTAGAGTCACCATGCTCTACATCAGATCCTTAGAACTTATTCTTTTTATAACTGAAAAGCTGCATTCTTTGACCTATATTAACCTATTTCCCCCTCCCCCAGCACCTGGCAACTAGCATTCTATTTTTTCTATGAAGTTGGCTTATTTTTATTTTTTAATTACAAGAATATTTTTATTATTGCTCAATCACAGTTGTCCCCATTTCCCCCCGTTGCTCTCCCCTGCCCGGCCCACTCCGCCCTGCCTCTCCCACATTCAGTCCTCCACACCGCGCTGCCCTCGTCCACGGGCCCTGTATCCGTGCTCCTTGACTCCACCCGTCGCTTCAACTCGTGACCACACTCCCCTTTCTCTCCAGACTCACTCCGCATGAGTGCTCCGACTTCCCTCCCACTGAGGGAAACCTCACTTCTCCATCCTTAAGCCGGCCTTCCGGAATGCTCGGCACTTTACTGTCTTCAGTGAGGACAGGACGATGGGGCAGATCTACTGCCAAACTTCCCCGTGGCGGAGTGCAGCGCTTCACCTTCAGAGTGCCGCACACCCCGTGACTCAGGTGACAGCCCGCAGGGACCACTCACCATTCCTGCCGTCCATTGGCACCTGGCTCAGCACCGTTAGGCCGACGAGGACATAGTAGGCAAGTCCGAAACAGTACTGCACGACGTGGATCACGCTGCTGGAAAAGACGCTGACGTAGAGGCACTCGAAGAGCCTTCGCCAGCTGTGTATCCACAGGAACACTAACACCAGGAACGCAGACAGAGCCAGCTCACCCCCTGCGGTTCAGAAATTTCTCTTTTTTCAGCACGTTCAGCATTTCTCTTTTCAGGACTAACCCAATGTTAGGTTTTTATTAAGCAAAATTAGAGCTAGGAAAGCATCCAGTCTAACACCTTCTTTTTTTTATTTTTTTAGCAGTGGGGAAGAGGGCCAAGTGAAGTCAAAAATTTGGCTCAAGGTTGCACAGTAAGCTGGTGACAGAGCTGGGACAAAGTGGGGTCTGCCCCGGACTGCACAGACTTGCCTGGGAGGTCTGTGCGCTCAGAAGCCAGGGTCTGCGGGCCTCTGGTCCCGGCACTCACACTAATGAAGGTGGTCAGGAAGGGGTCCAGGATGACCTCTGAGAAGCCCCACCTGGTGGGACCCCTGGGGTCAGGGGCCACTAGAGACACAGGCACCCACAGAGACAGAAAGGGGGACAGTAACGGAGACAGGGAGAACTATGCATTCCTTTCCATGCTAAAAAAAAAAAGCAACTATACTTTTAAAGTGCTGTGATCCCTGAGCTCTAGCTTCCTACCTGCCTCTAACCCCTCTACCCCAAAAGTCAGAAGACATGCTGGTTTTTAAAATGACAAAAAACTTCGAATTTTAAAATGAGAATATCACACACATACACACCCCATAAGGATGCGGTAAGAATACAGTTTAATGAATTGTTACCGCCCAAACCAGCCCATCCCAGCCCTGTAACCCACACCCAGATCCAGAAGCAGAACAGGGCCTAGTGCTCCCTTCCAGGCTCGGCCCCTCCCCCCACCGTCCCAAAGGTAAGCCCTGTCCTGACTTCCAACAGCTTCGATTAGCTTTGCCTGCCTTTGTATTTTAAATATAGTAAAACCTAATTTAAACTCTTTAGGCATAGAGTAAAACAAATAACCAAACAAAACTCACAGCCAACCCTCCAAATACCAGAACCCCAGCAAGTCCCACGAAAACAATGAAGAGAAGAGTCCACTTAAGTGATTTCATTTATGTGTGGAATCTAACAAACCAAATAAATGAACAAATGAAACTGAAACAGACTCACAGATACAGAGAGCAGACTGGCAGCTGCGGGACTGGGTGAAAAGGTCAAGGGACTAAGAACTGCATGTTGGCAGTTACAGAACAGTCACGGGCGGTAACAGCACCCGGAACACAGTCAACGATACTGTAGCGACTGTGTACGGCGCCAGGTGGGTGCTGCAAACACCAGGGGAATCGCTTTGGGAAGTAAATGACTGTCTAGTCACTATGTTGTATACTTGAAACTAACCTAAAATAAGAATGAATGTAAACCATAATTGAAAAATAAAATTTAAAGTGCTTTAAAAAATTACCATCAGAAAAACAAAACAAAGCAAATGAAGAGATGAAGCTTGAATGTGTTAGGTGGGATTCACCGAGGCAGCCTCCCTCCCAAACAGGATTTGCCTCGCTTTCCCTTCTGACGGTCATCTTTTGCAACAGGCTCCTTGGGCTACAGGGAAAAGCACTGCTCCCAGGGAGCCAATGGTTCGGCCGCTGGACAAAGGGCAGAGAGAGCACTGGAACGGTTCCTAATTCCGCCCCTCGCCTGCTGCCTGACATTAACTGAGACCACTTTATAGTTTTCACCTTCAATTCCTTATTTTAAAGTTGTTCTTTATCTGAGACAAATTTAATGACTGTTTTGCAATCATCTGGTCAACAACTATTTACAGTCAATTTTATCATAAAACCAAAGCCTTATTGGCATAACATTTTTAGCTGGTGATCGAAAAGTAATTTTCTATCCAATTTCTGGAGTTCTGAGACATGATTTTGGTTGCGCTATGATAAATGATAAATGGCTTCAAGGCAAACACGAAGGAATTCTCAAAGCTTTTCCCCAAGCCTAAATTTATCAACAGTATGAAAAATATCAGAGGGAGAACAGCTAGGCCCGTGTACAGCCCAGCACTTGCTGGGAAGTCAGGAACGAAGAGCTAACTCCTAGCTCGGCCCAGATCTCCATGAAAGACTCAGGGACGTCCCCTTGGGAATGATGAGGACTGTGCAGCACTCCTTTCGCTCTCACCGCACGGAGAAGCCTGAGAGTGGCTGGGAAACGCCGAGAACAGCTTCCTGCAGGCAGGAAGGGCAGGAAGAGGACACCATGCTGTCATTACCTTGAACCTGTGCAGCCCCGAGAATTCTGAGTAGCGAGTGGAGCCAGTGTGGAAAAGGCACTCCCAGGAACAGAGACTGCGTCAGGCACCACAGCAGGAAGCCGTTCCACAGCACGGAGATGATGTAGAAGTGAGAAAAATACCTGCACAGGGAAAGCAAGGTAGGCCGCCATCAGGGCGGGGCCACTTATGCAGACAGATAACTTCTCCTCTTTTTCCCCATCCCCGGAGTCTAGTCATGCTTCTTAACAGACCTTGAATCCTACGGGTGTTCAGATTTCAACACTTCCTTTAAAATGATGGGACCCGTTACCTCCGAGGAAAGAGAGGCCTCCTGAGGTTAACAAGAACACGACTGGCCCTGTTAAACTTAGACAGAAGTGCAATGAGCAATCTCTCTAATCTCTGGGTAACTGGGTTGGGCTCAAGGTCCAAAAGAGGGGGCTCCAGGCACCGGCAGAGAGAACCCAGACCGCTGACACGGGCCAAGTCTGGGAAAGACTCCCCGATCCTGCGCAGTACCGCTGCGAGAGCCGTAGAACTGTTACATTATACAAGATGCGCACAACTCCCGACTCTCGGGGCTGTCCGAAACCTTACAGGTCTTCTGATTCAGTGTTTTTCCAGCGTTGACCTAAATTACTTAGATGACAAATATTAACTCATAAAACTAGGTTTCAACTCCTGCTGGTTTTGGCTCTCACACAAGTACAATGCCTATTTTGCAACCAACACAGTTACAAATGAAATACAAATAAAACCACGAAACCACTGACAACTGCAATTTGCAATGTGGATTTGATGTGAAA